>JBBBDQ010000872.1:2720000-2882500 GCA_037127315.1 Ascarosepion bandense | reverse complement strand
TAAAAGACCAGATAGAGGGAAGGAGAGACAGGGGAGAACAGCGTGTAACATACTTGACTGGCTTGAGCAGGTGGATAGCAGAATGGGGGCTGCGTGGTGTAACAGGAGAAAGTGTGCTAAGAGCCACTAGGAATAGGGAGACGTGGAGGGCCATAATCGCTTACGTTCTGAAAGAACAAAACACATAGAAGAAGATTGTTTCTTATTTCTTTCATAATCTTTGAAACAGATCATCACCACGTCTTCTGAAGCTTCAACGTATTTTTGAAAACAGTTGTAATAAAATTCTGTTTCCTTTGTATCTGAACACGTACAGACGATCAATATTGATCATAAGTGTCGAGTAGTGTCAAATGAGGAGCTTTTTTGTTTTAACATTTATTTGCTTTTTTTAAAAAATCATTTTACCCCAAGCAAAGCGGTACTGCCACTGATGTACAGGGGGCTACATAAGAGAGTTAAAGTTTTAGACAGAAAAAGAGTGAAAACGAAGATGAACCAGCTACAGTGTGAGAAAGAGAAAGGGCAAGAGAAGGTTATGAACGCAGGAGTGAAAACAGTTACGAAAGTAGAGAGAAAGGAAAAGAAGAAGATACACGGGGTGATGTGAAAAGGGCTGAAGTGGACAAGAGATGAGAATTGACTTTGCATTAAAATTCCTGGAGGTTGTAGCCGTCGTGAAAGAAGTATATGGAAGGGAGTTCCACAGGCAGGAGGCGCGAGAAACGAAGCTGCTGGAGTAGAATTGACGCCTGCATTTGGTTGATCTAACTGTAAAAGGGTGGGACCCCGATGCCAGTCTTAATGCCAGCTATGGTTTCGTTGAGGATGCTGAAATTACTGCATCACAGAGACAGTCAAAGTGTTTATAGATGACATAGTTTTGTGAATTGAACTCGGTATTTGAAACCAGACATACAAGCCTGTATTATTCGTTTTTACTTCCTCTTTCATTTACATCTGCTGTATACCATCACCTTCGCTGACTCCTTAGTATTTATAGGCTTCTTCTTCTTCCGCTCTTTGTGACAAAATCGAGGTCTATTCAGTGTGTTTCGATTAGTCTCCTTTCCTAGGATGTTACTTTTGCTAATTTATCTAATGCGAATTTCATACCGATATCCTCACTGAAGCATTTTAAAATATTGAAGAAATATTTCAACTCATTGTCGTTGTTGGCAAAGTGTTTGATTTCATCTATCTAAAATAAATAATTTATTTTAATAATGAACAGGCAAAACAGAAATAGTGACAAGAAGTCTCCTTGAAAAATTCCTCAAATGACTGGAAGCAGCAGTGCTTATGATTTAAGTTTAATGGGCCTTTCTACAACCCATGTTATATTTAACGATATTTAATACCATTTACTGGATGTATGTTACGGAGCAGTAGATATCGTCTCGGAACGATAAGTCGTAGTTCGAATTCCAGTTGAGTTCGTTGCATCACTTATGCACAAATCCCCTTGGGAAAGGTATTAATCCATTTCTTCTTCCTCTAAATGTGTGTAAAATAGCAGGACAAATTAGGTTCTACGTTTTATAGTCTTGGTTGGAAACCACTCTACCGCTGAAAATAATGGCAACCTACTGCAGAGTCAGTCATATCTCTTTCGATACATGATCGTCCAAGCGTTTATCACATATGGCAGTTAACGGACTGACTACAATCATCATCATCATCATCATCATTATTATTATTAGAGCTGCACTTTTAGAAAACGATACGCTGTTAGGAAAATATACAAAATCCAGTATATATACCCTTCCTGACAACCTGTATGAAAAGTCTATACCAGGTACCAGCATGCAGCCACATATTTTGTGACAGTCTTTCACGAAAGCAACGCATAAACTTGAATGTCGAGCAAGTTAGAAATACCGGTAAAGTTTTGATTTGTTCCCCGAAAGCCTTTATCCCTTCAAATCTTTCCAAAACATCCTTATTTCCGTGCTAATATAAATGCTGAACTCAAATCGATAATTGTTTATTGACGAACCTAACGTTTTTCAAATTAACGATCAAAAAATATCGAACTTCTTGTCGCTGTTCATCTCACCTCAAAACCACGTTTCAAAAATGTTATTTACTGCAGAACGACTTCACGCGTAGTTTGCCGATTTTTCGGCCTTTTTACTTCCTTTTTGCAATTACTACGCGTAAATTGAGTTCCAAAACCAAACAAATCGCGGAGTAATTGCTCAAAGGAAGTAAATAGACCAAAATAAATATCCTACGCATCAAGTCATTCAGCGGTGAATCAGATATGAGAACGGTGGTAAGGGGTGAGATATAGTTTTCTGCTCGATAACACAAAAAAAGTTAGGTTTCTTCAATAAACAGTTATCGATTTGAGTTCAGCATGTACATTTGCACGGAATTAAAGATGCTTTGGAAAGATCTGACGGGGTAAAGGCCTTCGGGGAACAAATCAACAATTTACCGAAATACCTTAAATTCGGGTAATCCAGACAACTGTGAGAGTGTCCAACTGAAGGTATTCCAAAATATCTAAATGTAACTCTCAAATCACCTTGAAACTGCTTCATTCTTCGCATTAAAAAATTCAGACCTACCCAAAATCGTTCATGATGTTCTCCCATACATACCTGCTCGTGAACAGAGATACAGTGTATCTGACGCTAGGGGAACATGCCCAGTTATTGATGATCACGCAGTTAAAAAAACATATCTGTGGTATTGAACAACAACTGAAATGGATACCACATATTGCTCGAAGAGAAAATAATCAAGATTTTGACGCTCTACACTACTTCGCACAAAATGTTACGAAGGATGATTCCATCAATCCTGGAAAGAGCGACAAACAGTTAATGAACTGAGAATCCAATTTTTCTGGATAAAGAATTATTAGAAAGATTTAATAAATTTCATCCAACAGGAGTTGTGGTTACTCGGACATTCAATGCCTAATGTTTACACACCAAGAAACAACTAATATTACTATTAATATCTTATATATCACTATAACGATATATATATATATATATATATATATATATATATATATGTTATGACCTCTAATAAGTTTAAATCAATAGATATGAGTTCCATGTCTGGTGCAGCATAAGAGCTTTTCTTCTTCTTCTTCTTCTTATTATTATTATTATTATTATTATTATTATTATTATGTTGTCATCTTTCATCATAATTCGATTTCTGCTATGGTCGCACTACCTACCAAGTCTGCGAGAAGACCTAAGGCAGGTCGTGGTGTGTTGATGTGGCTGCGTTTCATGTTTTTTTTTTATCTCCTCTATCATCCCTAGCGTTACATAGACAAAGTTCTCCTTAGTATGTGGGCTGTACTTAACAAGACAATTTTTTGTATATCTTTTAAGCTGGGGTTTCCAGGGACTCTTTTAATGTGTTGTTTTGTTCAATTTTTTATCATTCCAAGTGCACCTACTATCACTGTCACAACTCTTGTTTTCAATTTCCACATTTTTTTTATTTCAATTTCCAGGTCTTTATATTTTGACAGTTTTTCGAATTCCTTGGTTGCTATGTTACAATCTGCTAGACAAGCCATATCAATTTAATAAACATTTTTTTTCTTTTTGGTTTTTAACAATAATGTCCGGCCTATTTGCTTCAATTTTTCTGTCTGTATAGATGATGTAATCCCATAGAATGGTGACATCTTCTATTTCTGTAACCGGTGCTGGGTGATTTTCATACCAGTGATTGTTTACATATTTTCCATAGTGTTTGCACATTGTCCAGTGTAAATATTGCCCCACTCTATCGTGAAGATTTGTACATTCATTTGAGGCAAATCCAGAACATCCTGAGATTAGGTGGTCTAATGTTTCTTGGTATTAATCACAGAACCTGCATTTTGGATCCACATTATTATATATAATATTTCCCTGAAAGCTCCTATTGAAAATGCTTTGGTCTTGTGCAGCAAGAATAAAGCCTTCAGTTTCAGACTTTAATCCAGATGCACGTAACAATCGATGAGTATTAACTTTATCAACATTTGGTTTATTAGCACGTTCTGGATATTGGCCATGCAGAGGTTTGTCTTGCCAGCGTTGTTTCATCTGTTCAAGAGCTTTATCCTTGGCTTTCTTTTTCATGTTTTTTGCCGCAATACTTAGTTCTTGGCTTCTTCTTCTTCTTCTTCTTCTTATTATTATTATTATTATTGATTATAAAAAATGACCCTGACGAAATTAATCAAGTACTTTGCAACAGTTAGAGATGTGCAAGATTTAAGGAAAAAATAAAAACAAAACAAGAGAGGTTTTAGCAATGATTAGGCAGTATGTCTGCCTTCTTTAAGTTATGCTTAAAAATTGCGCAGAAATATATATATATTTTTTTTTTAATCATTTCACCCCGAGCAAGGCGGAAACGCCACTGATGTGCAGGGGGTTACATAAATGTAACAAGATTAATTAGAAAAGAGTGAGGAGTACAAACTAGTTAGAAAGGAACAATAGAAAGCTGAGAAAGCAAGGTGCGATGACAGATACATAGGTGGAGAGAAAGGGAAGGTTATACAGCGGAGGGGAGAGAGCTAGAGGCCTGTGGTTAGTAGATGAGTATTGACTTTGCATTTAAATTTCTGGAGGTTGTAGCCGTCAGGAAAGCAAGAATACGGGAGCGAGTTCCACAGGCGGGAAGTGCGAGAAATGAAGCTGCAGGAGTAGAATTGTCGTCTGCATTTGGCTAACCTGACTGTGAATGGGTGGGACCCAGTTGCCAGTCTGGTAGCACGAGTAAACACCTGTTGAGGAGGCATCAGCGACTTAAGCTCATCCGAGCAGAAGCCATGAAAGTATTTGTAGAAGAGACAAAGGGAGGCCACATTTCGACTATGGTGAAGTGGCTAAAATATTTGTATAAACGTTGCTTGTCTTGACAAAAATGTTTGCACTGTTAATCAACGCGACAAAACGAATGAAATGAAGCCGGAAAGAATGGAATGCAACTTAAATGTAAGTAACATGATGGTAATAGTGCTAATCTTGAAATATTGAGCCAGTTGATTAGTTACTAAGAGCAATTAGTCAAATAATTTAATTTAAATCTTTTGGAACTCTCCTGTCATTTATATTTATCCACTCATTGCGACACGTTAGTAGTTTGCATATGAATTTATGTTCATGCTTTTTAAGGGTTAAAAAAACGGTGGAATCAAGAATTGTTTTTTCTACAATATGAACCTTAATATGAGTACCTTAAGATGTAGCTTGAGATGGTAAACCTGGAATATGTATTGTGGTGTAGTGGATATCGACTCGGAACAATATCGACTTGTAACGAGAAATCGTGCAGAGTTGAATTCACTGCGTTCACTCACGCGCAATTATCCTCTGGAAAAGGTATTAATTCGTCTCGTCTCTCTTTAGCTATGGGTTAAATAGCAGGAAGGTTTGGATTCTACAGACTTGGTTGGTAACCAGTCTATAACAGAAATTAATATCAACCTACTGTGAGAAAATCTTCTAGCCGGTCAGTCATGTCTCGAAAGAAACATGATCACCCATGCGTGTATTACATATAGCACTGAACTGACCGACCTGAAGATGTTCGTCAAAATAATGGTCGGTTCTGCTAAATTATTACGCAAGTTCAATGTTGTGTCAGAAATCATATCCGTGGCCGTTAAAATTCTTGTATATTTTTCTGTTGTTCCACCCACATAAATTAAGTCGTGTTTAGTACATAGATTGGCATATATCAAATGGGAATCAGTACAATTGCCACCCGCTGAAGAAATCGTAATACTTATTTTTTTAATTTGTGATTTAAATTAACTTGGTGCATGTTGCATAACTATTAGAGCTTATACTTTCTGTGACTGTTTTCTATAGTAAAACGATTAGAAACCCCAATGGATCACAATTAAAATTTCATTCGGATTTCTGATTTGTTTGCCAGTGGAATGATATTCTACACAACGATGATAGATGAAAGACTGAACGTAAGAACAAAGAGAAAAAAGTAGTAGAAAATGTAAAATAAAATATAGAAAAAGAAAATTTATTATCGGTAGACATGCGAGCGATCGTGAGAATTATGATTTTAAATATTAAATAAAATTGAAAATAAGTATATTGAAAAGTATAATTGAAAATATTAAATAAAATTGAAAATAAGTATATATTGATATCATAATTAAACTTCTAAATCGGAAAAGAATTTTTACATTATGAGGAAATTGCGATGCCCAAATAGCAAAAGCTTTATCTTGCCTTCTAGCTTCTTATTTACGTTCAAAACTTGTATTCAGTTTTGTCTGAATAAAAACAATTATAATAAATTAAAACAGAACTATATATAAAGGAAATTTTATAATACGCCATAATATGCTGCATAAAAAAAAGTACAAAAAAGTACTTAAAAATAATTAAAATAAAGTACTACTAAACCATAGAAATGTATGTATTATTTATATATTATTTAAGACTATATCATTTAAACACCGTAAATATTTTACTTGAAAATTTAATTAATTTTAATGTTCATTTATAATTTATGCTCCAATATTGCATAACAATTATTTTATTAAAATTAATGACCCACACAATGTTTGTTTGTTTTTACTAACTCTAGTATACCATAATATACCATAATTACTTAATTCAAATGTTAGCCGAAACAGTTTCACAAATGTAGCAGTAGTCGCAGTATAGCCCGGCGTTGAAAGCTTTAAAAATAATCGATGGTCTTGGAGCTCAGACTCTTTGGACGTTGGCACGAAAGACTAAAAAGCAATAGTTGTTTCCAGTTAAAGCGAAACCGTAGACTGAAAGAAAAATGAATGGATAAGTCAAATTTTGAAGTTTGGTGAGAATCGGATAAAAATTGTGGATTTGTATAAAGGACATACAGACAGATAAACAGACACACACACAAACATCTTGCCTTATATATATATATATATATATATATATATATATATATATTATCGATTTTCTGCACTATTGTAAGAACTGCAACATTGAAACTTCTGACTATCGTTTCTTATGTCTTTTTCTATGAGTGTATCAAATTTGATTAAAATCGGACCACTCCTTCTATAACCAGATTTTTTTCGATTATCGATTTTCGATATTTATCGGGGGTATCTCGACACAAAATTTAGCTAAGAACACTCGCAGATGCTTATAGTACAACAGTGTAAATTTTCAAGAAAATCGGTTCAGCCATTTCGGAGTCTATAGCTAACGGACACACGCACACACATACACACAGAGACAAAGTTTCATTTATAAATAAGTTTAGCTGCTCTAATATTGCTTAACAATATTAAAATTAATTTATTAAAATTAATGACCCACACAATACTTGTTTGTTTTTAATAACTTTAGTATACCTTATTATACCATCATTATTTATTCAAATTTTAGCCTAAACAGTTTCACAAATATAGTAGTATATAAAAATTAAATTTATGTGAAAGCTTAAAATCGTACCTGCTGTCAAAAATTAATGTCTACACATTTAAATAATATATATATTCTTATACCTCCCACGACGGATAAAAAGTGTCATTTTACCAATGATATAATGCGACAGTTCACATTCATCCGACCTAAATGTTTAACTTTAAAATTCAACCTAATTTTCACTTTTATTGAGCAATCCAGACAAACCCATAATCGCCTTGTTTAACTTCTTCCAACCACTCCTCCTTAACTTTCTAAATAAGCATGAATCCATTTTATATTTTCAATCCTGGGGAAAAAGCAATCGGATGTCTAACCGTAGTGATGAACTGTGATATAACGAAACAGATCTGTCTGCGGAATACTATATATATATATATATATGCTCTCACACCCTGATTGAGCATTAGAAGAATGGTAGGCTTTGAAAAAACAGTGGCTACTATAATATCTATGATCGTTCATTCAGTAATAAATTAGAACACTCTCAACTACTGGCGTGTGTACATTGTACATAACACGCTAAAAGTATGCCTTCTTCAACCGAATGCTCATAGTTCAGAGGTAGAATTGCCTACTGACGCCAAATCGGTCGGGTTTCAATCCTGGCTAAAAACAATCGGATGTCTAACCGTACTGATGAGCTGTGATACAGCGAAACAGATCTGTCTGCAGATGACTATATATATATATATGTATATTCTATCTTCTGTTTATATAGGAACGACATAAAATCCAAAATAATGATCAGAAAATTACCCCCCCCAAAAAAAAAAGCAAGGGAAAGGAAGGAAAAGAGAATGTAAGAAAAATTGTGGAAAGAAAAAAGAAAACAATAAAATTTGAATAAAGAGGGCGAGAGAGGGTGAGAGAGACAGACTGAGAGAGGGAGGGAGAGAGAGAGCGAGGATGGGAAGGAAGATAGAGAACGGAACATGAGCAATCTTATCACAGAGTCGGCATGGGAAAAGAAAAACAATGAGGAAAAAAGGAATAAAAAAAAGAACGAAAAAGAAGCGGAAAAAAGAGGAACTGTTGTCCATTTAATCGTCATTTTTTCTTTTGGAGAACAAAAAAGGAACATGTTAGAAATTGTCAGTGATCGATTAGCGACCAAATGAATTTCAATATTGAAAAGAGATTTTGCAACCTTTGTCGTTGTCTTGCTTATTTTCGTTGTTGTTGCAATGGCAGGAAGTTGTGAATTCTTCGATTTTTAAGCCTTTTTCATTGTAATTCCTCTTCTGTCATCTTCACCCGCATGCGTTCTTTATATTTCCACGTTTATTTTTCATACTTTCACTTTATTCAGTTTTTTTTTCTTCTTTTACAGAAAAGGTTCTTTGTAAGGCCCGGCTATTATGCTGACATGTCTATTCCCTTGGAGACAAGCGGGACCCCTGAATCAGCTGTCATTGCCATTTCGGTTCAGTTTGAAAAAAATAAGAGGAAGAAATTGTATTTTCCTCCTTCAACCAGCAAATAAACTAACACACACACACACACACACACACACACACACACACACACAAACGTACAAATTCATACAGCATTTATCTGGCGAAATTTAATTATTATGAAGATAAACTTAAAAATGAAGGACCCTATAACTTAAGGTTGATTGGTTGTTTTGTTTTTATGGCAAATCAATATCGGCGGGTCATTTATTGCAAATTAAACTTTATTTAATTATTATTGGTAATACCTTTTTCTTTCAACAATTTAGTGTTGTTATTTTATATAAGTTTTGTGTCTAGTAATACATTTTTCTTTTCGAGTATCAAGATTCTTTGGGATTTATTTTTAAAGGCAGGTTCTACCCTTGATATTTAACCCATAACTGAAGGGAAGGGACGGATTAATACCTTTCCCAAGGGTACCAGCGCTTAAGTGAATACAGGGTATTCAACTGGAATTTGAATTCGGCTCAACGATTTCTCTTTTCGAGCCGATATCCACTGCACCACAACGCACCTCCGTCACTATACGTTTACAGCACCTGGTATTCCCAAGCGGTCAGCCATCTAAGTACTGACCAGGCTCAACGTTGCTTAACTTCGGTGATCGAGCGCGGACCGGTGTATTCAACGTGATAGGCCATAAGCCTATAACTTAAGGAAAGATGCCAGCGAATAAACAGGCATTCATACTGGCGAATCCAGTCATAGGTATATGTATATACACATTCATGAGTTTATGCAAATCAGGGTAGATTATGGAAATTCTATGGCACATTCTTGTGATCGAAGCATAGAACTACATTTCATATTTTTAATCTCTAATGACAATATCAATTAGAAACTTTCTTCTTCTTTATCTTCTATGTGCCCTGTCCCTTCAGGACGTAGGCGACAATCGCTTTCCACGTCTCCCTATCCCTGGTGGCTCTTAGCAGGCCTTCTCATGTTGCACCATGCAACCCTCGTTCCATCATCCACCTGATTAGGTCCTTCAAATATGTGATCCGTTGCTTTTCCCCTGTCTCTTTTTCTGTCAATCTGGCCTCTATCTGGTCTGTTACTATCAGGTTCTCCAAGCCCTCCTTCCTCATTGCATGTCCCAGGAACTTCAGCTGTCTCTTCCTGATGGTCAGTATTAATTTCCTTTTCGTTTCCATAAAAAGGAAAAAAAAAAAAAGAAACCGCTTAAATCAAAAAATTGTAAAATGCTTTAACTTAAAATATTAGTAATTTATGTTTAGGGGAACCAATTGAAATGACGAATATATCATCACAAGTATTATTCATACGTAGAGTAAATTTCGAGGACACTAATATATACCTTGTTGTTGCCAGACAGTGTCAGCATACACAGTGGATGAAAAGAAAAAAAATCTTCCAGTCCATGACAACGTAAAACTGCATCAGTCAGTCAGTTAAGTGCCATACGTGAAACACGCTTAGGCGATCATGTCTCGAAAGAGACATGACTGACTGGACAGAAGACTATCCAGCAGTAGGTTGCCATTGCTTTCTGCGGTAGACTGGTTGCCGACCAAGGCTACAGAACCCAATCTGTCCTGTTATTAAACCCATAACTGGAAGGAATAGACGGATTAATACCTTTCCCAAGGGTATTTGCGCGTAGGTGAATGCAATGAATTCAACTGGAATTCGAACTCGTCTCCCCGATTTCTCGTTCCGAGTCGATATCCAACGCACATCTGCATACAGAAAGAATAAAAATGTTTTGGGATTCAGTTAGCCGGTTTCACACAAACCGTTCATATTTATTGAACCCTGCACCAATCGATTATTAATCTTTTTTGATTGCAGCAAGAAGTTTGATAGACAAAACGTTATTTAAAAAGTAATAAAAAAAGGAATGAAAAGGTTCGAATCCTGCTGAATGACACACATTTTCGTGACAAAATTTATCGTAAATAATCAGGCCGGTAGAAATAAATATACATAAATACTGTTTCATTAAAAACAGAATATCTACTCAGATATTAGTTTCAATTAAAAATAATGTTCAAACAAATATATTAAATATGTCGTTTCTTAAAACCACTTCATTGCACACACACACACACACACACACACACACACACATACACACACTAACATACATATATCTGATGAGACGTTGGATGCCCAACGTCGAAGCAACTATATGATTGTTGAGGACATATATAGAAAAAATTATGTACATGTTCTAAAACATAATTTATAATATATATATATATATATATATATATATATATATATTGTAATTATTGTTACAATGGTTTATAAAAGCATATTATCATTACACAAAAATTTTCTCGTTTCGGAGCTACGTTTGATCCTCATCTGGCAATAAATTGCAATGAAAAATAAATGGTAAAAACGATATGATATGTAAGTGAATTTGAATGTTGTTGGGAGTTAAGATACGACTTCATTCTGCTGGATTTAAAGGCTGTGTAGATGTTCAGAAACCACTATTAAAGAAGGAGAATAAGTTGAAACGACTGCACCGGGCAGAACAGCACAAAGAATGGACTTTAGATGATTGGAAAAATAATATGGACAGATGAATCAACATTTGAACTGTTTGGAAGAAAACGAAGAGTGTTTGTCAGACAAACTTATAGTGAACGAATGAGTAAAAAGCATGGAGGTGGATCTGTAATGGTTTGGGGATGCTTTGGAGGGGAGATAACTGGAGACCTTATAGAGATCAAAAGGCATAATGCGAAAGGAAGAATATCATTCAATAGTACAGAGGCATGCAGTTCCTTATAGTTGCCGAATTCTTGGACAAAATGTTGTTTTCCAACACGATAACGATCAGAAGCACAGTTCAAATTGTGCCAAAATTATCTGAAATCAAAAGAAAACAATGGATTTTTGAAAATTATGACTTGATCCTCTCAGTCTCCGGATCTGTCTCCAATTGAACTAGTTTGGGATGAAATTGATCGTACAGTTCGAAATGAACTTCTTAAAAATGAACAAACGTTGTTTAAATGCTTGCAGGATGCTTGGAAATCACTTTCACTAACTTATTTTTATAAGCTATTAGAAAGAAAGCCAAGGATTTGCTCTGCAGTAATAAAGGCTCATGGTGGTTTCTTTGATGAAAAGAAAATATGAAATTAACTTTAATTAAATTTGAAATTACTCTATGTTAATTTTGGTTTAAATTATTGTACAATTGTGAGCAACAATGAAATACATCTATATTTATTCTTCTAAGACATAAAATTTGTTATTTATTTCTCTTAGAGAATAAATCTAAGTGATCCAAAACTTATGGTCGGTAGTATATATATATATATATATATATATATATGTGTGTGTGTGTGTGTGTGTGTGTGTGTGTGTGCATATAAGATGTTCATCTTTTAAACGTTCATTTAATAAAAGAAATACTACTCCTTCGGTAAAATAAAGACGCAAAACAAACTAGAACGCTCTAAGAAAATATAATAATTCCCCACAAACGGTAACTATCGAAAAAAAAAAGAGGAAAAAGAGAAAAAAAAGAGAGAGAAAAAATTAAATAGCGTAAGGGGAAAAATAAATAAAAAAAAAACAAATGATCACGACACCCTAGAAATACTCACATTCGCGAAGACAGGAGCACATGGGCAAACATTCATCTGTACAGACGGTCGCATGGCCACACGCGCAAAACACTCACATGAATACAAACAATACAGAAAAACTCTTACACCAATGATAAGTGTACATAAAAAAAAAGAAATATCGATAAATATAAGCAGTAAATTGTTGATAACACCTGAGCCAGTGACGAACAGATCTGCCTATGAAGCTGGATGATTGTTCTCTACCAAACCTCTTTAGTATATAAAAATTTCTTAACTTATCAAGTCAAGATATTTAACAAACATAAAACCAGCAGTCTGTTCTCGATTCTTAATAGTCTTTTTTCTTTTTTCTCATATTCGCTAACACTTATTAGCCTCTTGTATTTTAGTAACTTTATTGAGTTACTTGGAGTTAATTGAGTAAAAAAGATACTTACTGAATTTTATATGAAGCGGTTTAAGCCAACCTAAGTTTAACCTTCTCTGAAAATGGGTGAAACATGTGGGCGGTGTTTTAAAGGCACTAAGCATGGATTACTGCTACTCCCATCAAGTACAGATTCGAATAATTACTACTTCCACACAATGCAACTTAGAGCATAAACATACTAACAATGAACTCCTTGAAAATGACTAATAAAATTGTCCGAAATCACTTGGCACAATAATCACAATGGAAAGTGTCTACAGGAAAAGAAAATGTAAAAACGTCGAAAATGTTCCTCATTCGATACATTCACGCACATACACATATATAAACACAGGATGCGATGGACAAATTGTCTTCTAAATTACGCAAAAATGAAAATAACACTGACATCTCATTTTAACAGTTATATTTACCAAAATTGCACAAAAATATCTTGAAATACTAAAAAGTAAGTGCATTAAATAAAATCAACATTGGCGTCAACCACGATCCCCAGAAGACTTTAGAATCACGTGAATCTCTTATGGACGGTCTCCTTGTTTAAGTTGGTAAATGTTTTTATAATGTTTGCCTTCAGTTCATCTTTGGTGTCATAAAATGCTTTGTCAATCTCTCGCTCAAATGCACTCTACACATAATATTCAAGGGGGTTGCAGTCTGGGTAATTATGGCCAAATATAAGGAGTGATGAGTTTGTAGAAATTCTCTGACAGCCATGACTGGGTGATCCTGCTTGTGTAATGTAGTGCGTAGTCCCGTTGCAAGACATAGGGACTTCCAGCAGCCACCCTCTTGATCTAAGGTAGCACTACTTTCTCAAAGAACTTGATGTAATCCACCGTGTTAATTCTATCTCCGTGATGAGTCTGAGGCACTTACTAACAAATTCGGGAGTTCTTTTCTTATCAGAACAGACAGTTTTCTGATCTGCATTATATTCGTAATTACCATAAGACTCATCCAATTTTCAAAATCCTCTGCACTCTCCTTAGATTGACAACCAGACATGCTTAATTGTTCGTATTGGAGTTTTCGGCCCGAATGTCAAGCAGTACAATATGCCGTTTCCAAATATCTGGTGGAGTGAATTGCAACATAGCGAGCTTTTTCTCACAGATAGTCCCAAAATAACCCTACTATACTGTGCTGTCGACAAATAAAAAACAAACAATGCGCATGCCCGAAATATCTAATATAACATGGCGACAATTCACGTATCACACACACACACACACACACACACACACACACATATATATATATATATATATATATATATATATATTGATGGCACTGAGGTTAACACAATACAGCGATAGAAGTTTGAGCGCAATTTTGAAGCATTTGAAGATTGCCTTCAAGCATGGAACAGACTGCCGCCTGTTAGTGTTAACCTCTGAGACCACTTGTATATTTATATACACTCTATCTCTGATACTGACCGCATTTAGTCATAAATGTTGCATAAATTTAATATACCTTAAAATAATATTTTTATTCTCTCTTTTATATATATATATATATATATATAGTGTGAGAAAGTTATAGAACACGTAGATTTTAAACCCACTGTTCAAGCATTTACTTTTATAAAGAGTGCTCGATACAAAGTAGAGCTTTATATTGTGTTAGTTGTTACAGTGGTTTATAAAAGCATAGTATCATTACACAAAACTCTTTATGTTCGAAGCATCAGTGCTCCTCATCTGGTGATAAGTGGAAATGAAAAATAAATATATATAATTAAATTGTTCTGTTTTTTAATTAATATAGTTTACATTTTGACACGGAAATTTCTGTTTTTAGATTTTACCTCGTCATCAGGCAATATTAGTTTATGTTTATAAAAATGGTTTTTGAACATAAGGAACAATACATTTTTACTTGTGGCTGTGGAAAGACAGAAACATTTATATGTGTGTTCAATTTAACTAATCAGAATGGAGATCCACTTTAAATTTGAAAATAATGTTTATATTTTTGAGGAATACATGACTTTTTTCAATCTAAACTGGAAGAGTGTCTGTCGATCAAAACCCTATCTAGACTCCATTTCCGTTGATGTGTCCATTATTGTTACAAGATTATTATCGTAGTTTTCTTTGTATCCCAGCATTTTCTAAAACAAACAAGAAGGGAAAAACATTTTTTTTAATTTTTATCTGACATAAAGAGACCTTTGAGTGTAAGTATACCGTTTTTATTTCGATTGAGCATGCATTTTATTCTAATTTTTCATAAATTGTTAAATTGTAAACATTTTTAAGATTTATGTAAACATTACAAATTTGTATGTCCATTTTGTTATATTAAAATTAATTATATTATTATATCATAATACAATTTTTAATATCATAATACAAATTTTTAATACCCATTTAATTATTTTAATATTTTAATATCTATTTAATTATTTTTATATCATAATATAAAATAAATATTAGATATAGATAAGTTAATAGATTTTTTTAAGAAACTTTTAAACCATATTGTAAGGTGAAAATTTTGCAATGTTTACGAATGACATTTATTTCATTACGTTTATTTTTAAGACATTTAATAATATATAGTTTTTCATATAAACAGAAGGGGCATAGGTCGATTAAAAACTTTTTAAATTTTCCATTTTAATGTGGGAGTTTTTAAATATCAATTATATCTTGAGAGGAATGTTCTTTTTCTGTACTTATTATTAAATAAAGACGTATGGTGATAAAATTGTTTTTTCAGAGTTCTTAGTATTAACCACATAAACATTTATATTACTAGAGTTTTCCATAGAAGATATAATACATTGATAAACAATGGATTCTATTATGCACTTGTTTTCCAAAGGACACTCTATATAGTTTCTTCAGTTACATTTATTATTGTTCAAATTATTGTTTTCAGCTATTGGATGATTCTATTTTCAATCAGGTTTAAATATTTATTTAAAATATTATAATTATGATTTTTTATAATTTTTTCCAGATTATTTTTACAACTATAATTTAATTTTAAAGTATTTTTTATCAAAATTTTTACTTAATGGTTTATTCTTTAGAAAATGTTTCTTAATCAAAGAGAGGATTTTTTCTAATTTACTGCAAACAATTTGGTTGAAAGGGAGTATATACCAAATAATATTTTTATTCCTATTTTTTCTTCGGGAGTAGATCTTCACTTTTACATATTAAATATTTGGGTTTTTATATCCGCTCAATTCAAGGTAGTATTAATTATAAAATTTATTACGCTTATTAAACACTTCTTCATTTGCGAATTTCTATTAATTCTATACTCTATGGATGAGGGTACATTCTTAATAATGGATGGCGGATGTTTAGATATTGGATGGATATATAAAGGATTTGTATTTGTTTTTTATATGGTTGGTATATATTCTTTTCTAAATCTAAAATCACATCGAGGAAATCTACTTTTTTATATTTGTTAGTATTCACTTTTAAATTAAGGTTTAAAACTCTATATATTATCTTTATAATTTTATCTATTTTAAAATTTGTGAAATTCTTCACTACCATAAGGCAATCATCCCTGTATAATCTAATATCTTTTGTATTTATATCTTTATGTATAGCACAAATAGGTCAACCAGATTTAAAGATTGAGCAGAGTATAAATGTCTTATTGTTATATCAAAACTATTTTTCTTGGAATTCATTTTTGTCCACTGTTCTTTATTGTGAATGAGAACAGATTTTTTTTTTGCATTCTTTATTGTGTTTCTCTTCTCCTTTGATAAATCTGAATCAAATTCTAGTGGCAAAGTCTAATGTGGTAAGAAATATTTTTCTTGATATCGATGGGTAGTATTCCTCAATATCGAATTGGATAAAAGAACAGTTGTTTCTTTCTTTTATTTTACAAAACGAATTTGTTACATTGGTAGTATCATTCTATAATTTTAATCCAAGGCACTCCATAATCTGCTTATTTCCTCTTTCGAGTATATTTTTACTTATTTTTCCAATCTCAGGTCTTGAGGGATTTATCATCCTAACCCAGGATCGAAACCCGAACGAATCGGCGTCAGCTGGCAATTCTACCCCTAGGACACGAGCGTCCGGTAAAAGAAGGCAGGCTTTTTAGCGCGTATAAACACGCCCAATATCTAGAATGCTCTAATTCATTATATATATATAGAGAGAGAGCCGCAGCTGATGCTAAAAAAACACCGGGCGCAGAGAAAATTGCTCGGATTTATTAGTTGACAATGTGATGACGTCATCAGTGTCATCCGTTTCCAGAAACTATGATTTTTGCGGATTCTTTTCGGCTATTCCAATGGAAATTAGACACAGAACGTGAACGAAAGCAGGAAATCGGGTTCGGACTTTCTGAATATAATCAGTCTTTTCTCCCAAAATTAATAAATAAACAAACAGATTTTTACTACGTTTATTCGGATGTTTTCTTCGTTTTTCTTTCTTTCTTTCTTTCTTTGTGAATTGTTTAGTTTGATTTCTGACGAAGACATTTTTCCTTGACCGGATTTTCACTATGATTGCACGGATCAGCCCGGACCTGTGCCCGGTGTGCCCGGTAGTTAGATACGGACATGTAGATAGATAGATAGATAGATAGATAGATAGATAGATAGATAGATAGATAGATAGATAGATAGATGCGTGTGTATGTATTAAGAGAGATAAACAGAAAGAGAAAAAAGGATAGGCAGGGAGGGAGCTGATATGTCGTCCGTTGGCATATTGACCGATATTTGTCCCACTTCTCTCAACATAAGAAAGAACGGAAGATGTTCTCCACCCACCAATCTGCCAAGCGAATAACATACCAACTTCCCCTTCTTGTAAAGGCACAGATTACGAAGATACAAACAATGGAGATGTGAGAATGCCTTTTCAAAGATATTAAACTGCTTGCATGCTTCTTCACTGCATAAAACCAGATGGTATTCAAACAAGACAAAAGGCTATTTCTCAACGGTATGTTATCGCACCTGCCTTGTTGGGACTGAGTGCGTTGGCTTTTTGTAAGGTAAACGCCGACCCACTTCTATTCGATGAATGATAGGAATAAGTCAGATGGGTGGGACTGAGGGGTGTAAGGAAAAGGAATGGGGTACGTGCCCTTTGATCTGATTTATTTTTTCAGGCATTTTTGCTTTTTTTTATTTGTTATTATTTCTTGAAAAAAAAAAGGTTTATTTTGACTGTCTCTGCTACTTGTTGTTAGGACCATCAAAGTCGACATTCGCCCCTCTCTATTCGCGGTGATTTTGTTTAATCAAATAGGAGTGAGAACTGCGATTTGCTGTCTCTTTATGTACCATCGCATATATCTATGTATTTTTTTAATATATATATATATATATATATATATATATATATATATATATATATTATTCGGTATCACTCCCTGCAACGCAGTAAAATTTGTAAGACGCAAGGGGTTGGAGGGTGTGAAAGAATTAGGAAAAGGAACATTAACAATGAGCGGGAAGAGGAAAGCGCAATCAGAAGGACAGTAGATAACGATTGACATTGCATTAAATTTTGTAGATTAAAGTTGTGACACCTTATGCCCGGGGCTGGCTCGTTCGTTGTGACGCTTGTTCTTGTCGACAGTCGAGACGTCACCAGTCGTGACACTGCCACTCGGCTGACCGGTTGGTTTGGTTGCTGTTGCTGGTCGTGATGATCTCGTCCGATGATGTCGTCACAAAAGTTGTTTTTCAAGACGTCCATTGCAACAACGTGCCACTGCCCACGTTGTGAAGTGATCTCAGAGGTCGCGTTGTGCAATTTCGGTAGGCGTCTATCCACCAAAGCCAGACTGGACACTGGTGTACACTTGTGGTTAAAAATAAACACGGCACCAAAAAAATTAATAAAATAAATGAATTAGGTCGAACACGTCTGGAGAGTTACGAAGAATGTCTTTATAAAAATAAAAAAATGTTTTTTAGTCACAGGAGCAGACAAGACAGTTATCAGAATGATAATACAGTTGTCGGAATGCCGGTTTACAACGGAGAGGGAGAAGGGGAGAGAGAGAGAGGGAGAAGGGGAGAGAGAGAGGGAGAAGGGGAAAGAGAGAGGGAGAAGGGGAAAGAGAGAGAGAACGGGAAAGAGAGAGGGAGAAGGGGAGAGAGAGAGAGAGGGAGAAGGGGAGAGAGAGAGGGAGAAGGAGAGAGAGAGGGAGAAGGAGAGAAAGAGAGAGGGAGAAGGAGATAGAGAGGGGGAGAAGGGGAGAGAGAGAGGGAGAAGGAGAGAGAGAGAGGGAGAGGGGAGAGAGAGAGAGAGAGGAGAGAGAGAGAGGAGAGAGAGAGAGAGAGAGAGAGAGAGAGAGAGAGAGAGAGAGAGAGAGAGAGAGAGAGAGAGAGAGAGAGAGAGAGAGAGAGAGAGAGAAAGCTTTCAAAATCTCAGCGCTTCCAATCTTCAAAATAAAAATGTCTTTTCTAAGTTTCTTTAAAGTAACAGAACCCTTCAATTCTCGTTAAGGTCTTTTCACGTATTCTCTAAAATTGGAGCTGTCCGTTTTTCAGTTAATGTTAAGAAAAAATAACTAAGTTCTTTCGGGTTCTTATCGGAACTTGCTGAATCCGAATCTGGTAATGGCGGCGACGTGGCGGCGGCAGTGTGGGGTTGGTTTCCTTGTCGTCTGGAAGCTCGCTCCCGGCTCATGTCAAATCTAAAAATTATTTTCATACCAGTGCGGTTTTTTTGTCAAGAATAATCAGACATTTCAATTCTCCCAAATATGTTTTAAAACAATAACGTTCTTTCGGGATTCCTATCGGATGCGCATTAGTCAACATTAACTTTTTCAGTTAGTCAGCGGCAGGCTTCATTCAACATTAACTCTTTAACCATAAGTTCTATGGTAGGCGACCTGTCGTGAGTCATGGCTCCCTAGTTGGGAACCTTTTTTCCACAGTCGTTACATTTCGACTATAATTCCAGAGACTCACTCCGACTTTCTATAACTTTCAGTTCCAAAACTACTCCACAACACCAGCGAAAAGCATAGAATTTACGGTTACATTTAGTCAGCTCAACTGTAAATTGATGAAATCTTGACGCCTGTATAGTACTACGCTTAAATTTAAAAAAAAGGTTTAGATACAATAACGATGAGCTCGTCCAAACAATTACCACTATATATATAATATTCAATTAGAAACATCATAATACGCAACTTCTGTTGATATATACAAAAAAATAAAATGAAATATCTATTAAACAATATTTAACACAGCTAACATCATCGTTAAAAATAACAATTCAGCGGCAAGATCTAAGCTACAGAGAACCAATATTATTGATGAATTTAAATGTGTTCTTGATCAATCCAGGTTTGTAAATAATTACAATAGATATACTAAGACTTGTTGAATTAGATCTCATTTAATGCGCATGGAGACCTATCAAATTTTATCCGAAACATACTCGTTGACAATACAAATATAATCACATCATCCACAGCTAAAATATGGCTAAAAATAAGGAAAACATTATTAATAAAAAAAAAACATCAACACTTAATAATATCAACTATAAACATGGCAGAAAAAATGGTTACTCTTTTTGAAATATAAAACAATGACTCTACCTATATATATATATATATATACAAACACCTTATATATTCAGTTAAAGTAAAATAAAATCCATCCTTGATAATAGCTAAAAGTATAGCCGAAAGCACTTGAAATAAAACATCTGTGCAATTTTTACTTAATTTACGTCCTAAAATTAAAAAAATATATATAATATAGCATGAAAAATTATATAAAAAACTTGACCATCTTCATTTTTATCGAAACCTGCTTATATATATATATATATATATATATATATATATATATATATATATATATATATATATATCAGAATTGTTTATTTAGGTAGCAATATCTCTTTAATGCAAGTTTCACTAATAATTACAGAGAAGGTGTTATGAATTACATGTCCTTTGAAGAATTTTGTTCTGGATCATTTTAGCCTTGGAAATAATTATATTGGATATAGTAAGACTTGTTTAACAAGACAACTTAGGTTGTATCTCTCTGTCTATAGCTCAATGATAGACATGCAAATCTATCAAACTCTGTCCGTAACATACGCGTTAATAATACAAACATTGTAGGATCATCCACATACAACATGGAAGCATTATTAGTAAAAAAGAAGAATCTAATACTTGATAATATCAACTGTGAACATGACAAAAATGTGCTCACTGTTTTCGGAATATAAAACAATGACTCTACTTATATATATATATATACAAACACCTTATATATTCAGTTAAAGTAAAATAAAATTCATCCTTGATAATGGCTAAAATATAGCCGAAAGCACTTGAAATAAAACATCTGTGCAATTTTTACTTAATTTACAACTTGAAAAATATAACATTACATGAAATATATATATATATATATAAATTAACATAAAACCTTGTGTATCATTTTTAATGAAACTTGCATAAAAGACAGATTGCTGCCTAAATGTTCAATATATATACGTGTGTGTGTGTGTGTGTGTATGTCTGTGTGTGTGTTATGCTTTCTCTTATCTATAAGTTACTGACGCTTTTTCTACTTTCTTGAAAACAAGACTTTTCTCAGATAATTTTTTTTTTGTTGGAAACATTTGCTCACACCAAATATCTCTTTTTTAATATGGTTCTCCTAGTACAAGTTTCACGACCTACTCAAAGGTTACAGAATGAGATGTGTAATGTGCCGATTTTCTAAGCCCGGCTTAGTTGTGATAAGTCCAAAACTATAGGGCACCCAGTGAGGATAGAACTTATTACTCAGTCGTAATTGTTCTCGTGAGACACGCATCCTAGCCATTACACCTTGTCGAGGTGCTCCAAAAAGATTTTCTAAGCGTTGTTTAGCACCCACTGAAAATCGATCTCATCACTCAATAGTAAGTGATCGAGTGGGACAAGCTTGCTAACAATTACACAACGTCGAAGAGCCCATGAGGTGTGTGATATGAACAATTTCGCTAGAAACAAAGAAGAGAGGACTGGATTGCTATGTGTTGTCAGTTCTTCTGGCAGTGAATGCTGGACAATATCATCAAAGATGAAGAAAGAACTTGAAGCAACTGAAATGTGGTTCTACTAAAGAATGCTACGAATATCATGGATCGAGCATGTGAGCAATGATGAGATCTTGGAAATTAATACTGATCATTAGGAAGAGACAGCTGAAGTTCCTGAGACGTGCAATGAGGAAGGAGGACTTGAAGAACCTGATACTAACAGGCCAGATAGAGGGGAAAAGAGAAAGGGTAAAGTAGCGGATAACATATTTGAAGGGCCAAATCTGGTGGATGATGGAACGAGGGTTGCATAGTGTAACAGGAGAAAGGGTGCTAAGAGCCACCAGGGATAGGGAGACGTGGAAAGCCATGACCGCTTACGCCATGAAGGGACAGGATACATAGAAGAAGAAATGGGAGCAGAGAACGTAAATATTAATTTATTCCTTAATATAAATCTAAATACCCTCCCTTATCACAGAGAAGGATAATAAAGATTCCCTAGATTAGTATACGTTGTCAGTAGAAAAAAGGGATATTTAATACAAATATTGCTTCGAATTTTCAAGAGGGTTTTCAAATGAAAATATTTAGCTTTTTGTTGTGGATCCCGGGAATGGGAACCACACAAAGTAAATGAACAGCAACCAGAATTTGAGATAGGAAAATAAGTATATTAACGTAAAAGATACAAACTTGAACGCAGGTTAGTAATCCAGGAATACGAAGTATATATACAAGTCTTTGAAGTGAAACCTTAGTATGTTAAGTAAGTCCACGTCGGAAGCTGACGGGTGCCGCTTAATAATACTCTGACTGATTGGAGCTCAGAGCTACTATAAACTACTGACACTGTATTCTCCGTGAAACCTCGGTATCTTTCGGTATCTTCCGGTATCTGACGGATCTGACTATGGTATAATTTAGACGAGTCTATTATCTTGGAAAATTGGGAGACGCCACAACACTTTTCTTCTTCTGTTTGGCAAGAAAGTTCTGCTAACTAATCATATTGAAGAGGAAGAGCGTTATATATATATATATATATATATATATATATATATATATATATATATATATATGCTCATATTAAAGAACAAAATTTTGACCATTGAAGGTATTAGGGTAGAAGCGTATTAATGCTGTGGTCAATGAAGAATGAAACAGGACGAAAGATGAGTGAAGTTGTAAAATTAAGATTGAAGGAAGAAACTACCGCCAAAAAATTTTATCTGAAAGGGAAGGATTGAAGAAAATCCAATAAGAAAAAAATATTTAAAAAAAAAAACACGGGAGAAAATTAAAGTGATGTTAAGTCGGTATAAATAGAAAAGACAATACAGAATCCTAAGATTAGTATTCGTTGCCAGTAGAAAAAAAAAAGGGATAATTTATTGCTTTGAATTTTAAGAAGGGTTTTCAAAAGAAAGCAATAAAATATTTACTTTTTCTGTCTCTCTTTGGCAAGACAACCAGTCCTAAAATTAAGTTTTTTCATACACCCTTTTTTTATTCAAACTCCTCCGTCTAATTAAAAGCGAGGCAATTTATTTATTATTTTCTTATTTAGACGGTCGGGCTAATGAGTGTTTCCAAGCTGAATTTCTTCTGTGAATATTGGAGATCCTTTTTATAACGGTTTCATCCCAAATAAGGCAGTACTACCACTGGTGCGCAGTGGTTTACAATGAGAGGCTAGCGGAAAAAAATAGAGAATAAAATACAAGGGGTGTCGGAAACTGTTTCACACGAAGAGGTTTTTCTCACGAACTATGAACTAAATTTCAAGTGGATTATTTGGAACTGAATCTCAAGAGGATTATCCCCTAGTTATCCTACAATGTTAATCTGTTCAAGTATAGAGTTAACCGTTATGTTCACATATCGTAATAAACTGTACCTCTTACACGGTAACACTCTACCGCAAGTTAGACTTGGGTCTTGTACAGGATGAATATTATTGTAAAGAGAAATACTGTAAATCAAATATTACCTATTTAAAATCTTTTTTTTTTTTTGCTATACATTTTTCTGTATGTATAATACTATAGATTACTAGCTATCACACGGAAATAATGTATGCATGACAGAATGTTAACGTGGAATAAAAATTGACTATTTACGATGAGGCAATATTCAACCACTAAAATTGTATTCTACCGTATTTTCTAGTTAGTTTGATTTATGCTTATTGTTATGCAAAAAAGAGATTTCAAAGAAAGAAGCTTAATACCCGTCACAGACACCTGTGCTCTTAATAAGAATACCCTGAATGTAATATCGATCCAATGAGATCGATATCAGACTTGAAAATTTCAAATCAGCTACACTCTTTTAGCCAAAGCCGGGCTTAAGATCAGTAACTGGCCAATTCCTTTCCTGTCTGGTCAGTCCATTGTTTGTGAATTCTTCCAAAATTTGATCTTACCTTTCTTTTTATTTATTTTTCTTACAATCTGGCTTTTCCAGCCGACTGATAAGTCGTCATCATTTTCTCCACCGCTTCTTGTTCTGGGGTTTATTGGCGAACTGGCTTGTTTTGTTTGGGAGATTAAAAATCAATAAACGATCCTTTCTAGCAGAATAGATTTGGTCTTGACCTTTTCTAAAAGAAAGTTCAGATCGTTAAAGAGTAAATTTCCAACCAAGAAGAAGAAACATTTTTATTTACGAAAAATGTTGAGCCTGGAAAATCTGAACAGAAAACAGAAAATTATTTAATATAAACTGCTATTTAATAAGGGCAAATACAATCCTGCTTATCGCAAGTAATAACTGCACATTTTTGCCTCCATGTACCAATTTCAGATTAAGTCGATTTCTCATTATTTCAGGGTAAGGTCCTATTGCACACTTACGGCTAGGGATAGCATGAAATCGTTTTAATAACTCTCACAACAGACCTCAAGTGGAATGATTATATAGAACCGATAGCTAAATCTGCTGCTAAGAAGGTTGATACTCTGTGTAGCGCCAGGAATTTTTTCCCGTCTGAAACCATCCTGCACATATATAAATCTACCATCCGCCTGTGCATTGAATACTACTGCCATATCTGGTCAGGTGCTCCTGCTATCCACCTAGAGGTCCTTGACAAAATCCAACGCAAAATCTGTAATGTGATCGATACCGACTTGGCAGCTCCGATACAGTCACTTTCTCACTGCCGCAATGTGGCTTCCCCATGTCTCCTCTACAAATATTTTCATGGCTTCTGCTCCGATTAACTTAGCTCACTGGTGACCTTTATATATTAATTTACTCGAGTAACAAGATTAGCAACTAGGTCCTACCCTTTTACTGTGAAACCAATAAAATGTAAATTCAAATTCTACTCCTTCAGCTTCTTTTCTCGCACTTCCCGCCTGTGGAATTCTCTTCTGTTTACTTGCTTCCCCGACAGCTACAATCTCCAGGAATTTAAATGTAAAGTCAATAGTCATCTCCTATCTCACTAACTTACATCCTCTCTCTCATGCTTCTTTTCTCCATCCACTCCACTATCATCAGAATACTCATCCTACTCTTACCCACTTCCTGACACACCCTATAACCTGTCACTCTTTCTCATAACGTTCCTCCTATATTGCCCCCTGCGCACCAGTGGCAGTAAACTGCTTTGATTGGGGGTGCGTTATGATTATATAATAAAAAATCTAGACTAGATTTGTGACAGTTTCAAATAAACTTTTACAATTTCAGGTTACCTCTTCCCCCCAAAAAATGTATCTATCTATCGCCTTTGAGTTTCAAATAAACGGAACGAATGGATCTTTCTTTTGAGGGAAAAATCTATCTGACACAACCGCACTTCAAACATTCCTTACTTTAAACTGCAAGCACTCTTGGACAAACTATGCTATTATTGCTATAGTCTATACTAATTATAAAATTAAATTTTCTATACACCGCTTTTATTCAAACCACTTGGTTTACTTAAAAAACGAGGGCATTTATTTATCATTTGTCTACATTTTTGAGATGAGGTAGTATTTACAGTATTTACATTATTCGGACTATTATCCTCATCTTTGTTGCCATTTGTACGATGTTTCGGCCGTTGTTCACTCCAGCCTTCTCTTTAGGTGTTAAGTATTTTGAACTGAACCCTTTATTACAATCACTGGGGTATATTATTCTCATTCCTTGTGTAGTAATGCCTCGATTAGAAGTAATGAGTTATCTCCCTCTAACTCTGCAAGTTACTTGTTCACCACTGCTGTAGCCTCGCATTGAACTCACAAAACTTTGGGTCAAGTCACAAAAACTAACCAACGTCTATATCCACTGGGCAAGGTCTCCTTAAGGAGACATGGCCCGGTGGATATAGATGTTGGTTACAAGGCAGTGGTGAACAAATAACTTTCAGGGTTAGAGGGAAATAATTAATGATTTCCAATCGAAGCATTACTACACAAGGAATGAGAATGATATATTCCAGTGACTGTATTAACGATTTCAGTTGGAAATTCCTAGCACCTGAAGAAGGTCAGAGTGTACAAAGACCGAAACATCATACAAATGGCAACAAAGATGAGGACAATAGTCCAAATAATGTAAATACTGTGGCATTTACTTTTTATTCCCTTATGTTTAGTTAGGTTATTTAGACGTTCAAGCTAATGAAAGTCCTCAAATGGAATTTCTTATTTGAATAGTGAAATTATTTTGGATTTTTTATAATCGTTTTACCCTAAGCAAGGCAGTACAGCCACTGGTGTGCATGGGGTTACAATGAGAGGAGAACGGGTACAAAAGGAAAACAAAGTACAGAAGGTGACGGAAAAGGGCAATATATCTGGGAATCAAGAACATTAAAGATGGCAATTGACGTTGCACAAAAGTTTGGAGATTTTAGCTATCAAAAAAGCAAGTATACGGAAGTATAGGCGGGAAGTGCAAGAAAAGAAACCAACAGAGTATAACTGGCGGTTACATTAGACTGTTTTTACAGTAAAAGGGTGAGACCTAATTGCCAATCTAGTAGCACGCTTAAATTTATGTAATCGGGGTGCCAAAGGAAAAAGCTTATGAACATTTTTGGGTTATTAAAAGCCAGAACTAATTTTTAGGTTGTCATAACTTTTTCATTCGTCATCCGAGGCCACAATTTAAACAACCTTAGGTACTCAGATGATAGAGTGCTGATAGCAGACACAGAAAGGAAACTACAAGACCTTCTACAGAAGGTAGCTGAAGAGAGTGACAAGAAAGGATTACAAATATACTGCAAGAAAACCGAATGCATCGTCATCAGCAAAAAGGGCAGCCTAAAATGCCAATTACAGGTGAGGGACTCTAAAATCAAGCAGGTACAGAAATATAAACACCTAGGAAGTGTTCTAACAGAAGACGGAAAGTGCAACACTAAGATCCAAAGGCGAAATGGCATGGCGAAAGAAGTATTCCAGAAGTTGAGTAAAGTATTAAGAAACAGGACAATTTCACTAGAAACAAAGAGGAGGGTATTGGATTGCTATGTGATGTCGGTTCTTCAATATGGCAGTGAATGTTGGACAATAACAACAAAGATGAAGGAAAAACTTGAAGCAGCTGAAATGTGGTTCTACAGAAGGATGTTGCAGATATCATGGATCGAGCAATGACGAAGGTTTTGGAAAGGATGGAGACGAAAAGGAAATTAATACTGAGCATCAGGAAGAGAGAACTAAAGTTCCTGGGACATGCAATGAGGAAGGAGGGCTTGGAGAACCTGTTACTAACAGGCCAGATAAAGAGGAAAAAGAGACAGGGGAAAGTAGCGGATAACATATTTGAAGGACCTGGTTCAGGTGGATGACGGAACGATGGTTGCATGGTATAAAAGGAGAAAGCGAGCTAAGAGCCACCAGGAACAGGGAGATGTGGAAAGCCATGATCGCCTACGTCCTGAAAGAAGATGGCACATAGAATGAAGAAGAATGACTCACTGATACAGGTCCTGGAATTAACCCGTAGCTTGTGAAGAATACATGGATTTATACCTTTACCAAGGCTATTTTCGCGTAAGAGAATATAACGAACCCAAAAAGAATTGGAAACTTAACTTTCGATTTAAAATTCTGAACCGTTACCCAGAACGAGTTCCGGGGTTTCAACGTGACATGGACGTAAGCTATACCAGCCGTAAAAACCAAGCTTACAGTACCTGGTATTCCGAAGCAGTCACCCATCCAGGAACGACGTTGATCTTACGAGAACTATTGTTTCAACCTGATAAGGCCGTAAACCATAACACCCGCACATGCAAGCTTTTAGTACCTGGTATTTCCAAGCAGTTACCCATCTAGATACCGACTAGTTTCGACGTTGATTAACTTTGTTTCCGAGAGACGTGTTTCAAAGTAAAATGATAGAAAGCCTCTTCATATGTTGGGATACGTTCGTCGATGCTGTCAAGCTGAGTGTATAACTGCTCTTATTTGAACACGCTAACCTAATACACTTTCAGATTTCGGGGTTGCATTTACCGCCCTCTTTTAAAACACATCCAAGTTATTTCTTTTTTTCCGGTTACTTGAAAATTTTCTATAAAAAAAAAAAAAACTTTGATCATTTAACCGTCAAATAACGTTCTGTTTATTCTGAAAGCAAACACCAGTTAAGATAAAAGGGAGATAAGCGAAGTGTGCGAAAGAAATTTTAATTGCTGATAGTCTCTCCTTTAACAGTTTTTTTTTAATTGTTTAACTTTGGTTTTTAAGAGCTTCACATATAAGATAAAGCAATGAAAATCGTCAAATCGCATTTTATAGCGTAGTTGTACATCTTCCTTTAAGAGATAACAAAAATCAATTATGAAAGACGATAATCAGACACTAAACATGGCGTATATCTGCGTAATCATCCAGATGATGTTTTTTTTTTCTGAGAGCACGAAAATGGCTTTGCGAGAATCCTAAATAGCAAGAGATACCTACATAGTTTTATTTAGAATCATCGTACCTGATGGAGGTGGGTAGAAAGCGTTTACATTTAATGATCTCCGGAAGTGTTATCTATTAGGAGACCTACCGTCGTTTTACTTTGAAAAATAGTCACAGGAAAATAATTTTCTAAGTATATCAAAATCCCGTCGTTTTTTAAAAAAATCAACTTCCGCAATATTAATATCGCGTCAAGAATTTTGTTTGAATTTATGTGGAGAAAAGAATTTGGTCTGAAATTATTTCAGGCGTACATAAAACAAAGGAAAAATAAACAGACTGTTGACGTTCAGTTTGTGACAAATTATCAGGTTGGAAGGGACGTTCTCGTCGTTTTAGAACATTAAACTCATTTAGAAATTGTAGTAAGCTTCCTTCCGAGCGAATAGAGCAAATTCGAAAAGGCTTCAATTTTAGAGGCTTACGGTGACACCACGTTGAAACACAGGTTCCTGTACGATCACCGAATTTAAGCAACGTCGAGCCTGGTCAACGCCTAGATGCGAAGCTGACTGGGAAAACCAGGCGCTGTAAGCTTGGATGTGCGGGCAGTCTAATGAATATTTGCTTGGAATTTTTAATCGGAGAGCTGAGTTCCAGTTAAGGTTAAGTTTGTTGTAATCATTTATACGCAAATAACCTTAGACGTGCGTTGTGGTTCAGTGGATATCGGCTCAGAAGAAGAAATCGATGAGCCGATTTCGAATTTCGTTGCATTCACTTACGCGCAAATGTCCTTAGAAAAAATATTAATCCGTTTTCTCTCCGGTTACAGGTTAAATTGGAGAACAAATTTGGTTCTATAGCCTTGGTCGGCAACCAGTCTACCGCAGAAAGTAATGGCAATCTACTGCGGAAAAATGTTCTGCTCAGTCAGTCATATCTCTTTCGAGATATGATCACCCAAGCTTTTATCACGTATGACACTTAACAGACTGACCTTTGGAAAATGCATTAATCTATATCTTCTTCCGTCATCTATGGGTTAATTAGTAAAACTTGTAATGCTAAAACTATTATTAACTCTAAAAAGTAAATTTGCTTACAAAATATTTAAATTTCGGAATTGACTATCTCATAGAAGTTCATATGTCACCAAACAAAAACAACCAACCAATCAGGATGGTTCGATATTTCTTTAAACAATGATATTAAACTAAATTTTACAGCTAATAAAATTTTATACAACTGTTTATGCTAGCAGTATTTGCATTATTCGGACCATTGTTCTCATCTTTGTTACCATTTGTACAACGTTTTGGCCGTTGTACGCTTCGGCCTTGTTCAGGTGCTAGGAATTTCGAACCGAACCCTTTATTACAATCACTGGGGTATATAGTTCTCATTCCTTGCGTAACACGCCGATTATCTCCCTTGTGAGTTAAATACCAGGTTAAAGCAGTGGTAAACAAGTAACTTGCAAGGTTAGAGATTTCCCAAGTCCTATTAGCTTATTATATGTCCTAGAAACGTCAACTGTCTCTTCCTAATGTTAAAAATAAGTTACTTTTTGTTTCCATCTTCTCCAAAAACTTGTCGTTGCTCACATTTTTGGTGTATGACATTCTCTGCATCCTTCTGTAGAACCACATTTTGTTGATTCAAGTTTCTTCATTTTTAAAAATATCGTCTAGCACTCACTGCCATACAGAAAAACAGATGTCACTTAACAGTTCAGTACTATTTTCCTTGTTTCTAGCTAAGTTTTTCTATTTCTTAATACTCTGCTTAGCTTTTGGAATGCCCCTTTTGGCTATCCAAGTCAGTCAGTTAAGTGCCATACGTGATACACGCTTGGGCGATCATGTCTCTTTTTGAGACATGACTGATTGGGCAGAAGATTATCCCGCAGTAGGTTGCCATTGCTTTCTACGGTAGAGTGGTTGCCGACCAAGGATATAGAACCCAATCTGCCCTGCTATTTAACCCATAACTGGAAGGAAGAGACGGATTAATACCTTTCCCAAGGGTATTTGCGCGTAAATGAATGCAATGGATTCAACTGGAATTCGAACTCGGCTCCCCGGCTTCTCGTTCCGAGCTGATATCCACTGTACCACAACGCACATCCGGCTATCCTAGTACGCCTTCTAATTTCAGTGTCGCACTTACCAAAATTTATATAACTGTTCATATTTGTGATTTGAAACATTAAGCTACTAAATTTCATACATATTTTTTTAATCGTATCACCCCGAGCAAGGTGGTAACGCCACTGATGTGCAGGGGGCTACATAACAGTAAAAAGATTAGATTGAAGAGAGTGAAGAGAAAGACGAACTAATTAGAAAGGAGCTAAATAAGTATGTGAATACAGGTGTGATGAAAGTTGCAAAGGTGGAGAGAAAGGAAAGGATATACAGAATGGTGTAGCAAGAACTAGAGTCAAGTGGTTAAGAGATAAGTATTGACATTGCATTTAAATTCCTGGAGGTTGTAGCCGTCAGGAAAGCAAGAATATGGAAGAGTGTTCCACAGGCGGGAAGTGCGAAAAAAGAAGCTGCAGGAGTAGAATTGTCGTCTGCATTTGGTTGATCTAACTGTGAATGGGTAGAACCTTGTTGCCAGTCTTGTTGCCCGAATAAATTACTGTATTGGGGGCACCAGTGACTTAAGTTCGTCAGAGCAGAAGCCATGAAAATATTTGTAGAAAAGACAGATGGAAGCCACATCCCGCCGATGAGAAAGTGGCTGCAGTCGAGCTGCCAAGTCGGGACCAATCATATTACAGATTCTCCTTTGGAGCCTGTCAAGATCACTGAGATGAAGATCAGGGGCGCCTGTCCAGATATGACAACAGTATTCTCTGCACGAACGGATGGTTGATTTCTATATGTGCAAGATATACAAGTTATATTTACACTCAATTTCTTTTATATTTGTAATTTAAAACATTAAGATATAACATTTTATATCACTGATATTTGGAATCAGTAGTGTTTCTACCTATTTTACAGTTAGGTGGTGTTACTTGAGTGCCAAGTTTAATAAGTGTGCGCATCAGCTGAACCCAAAGTGGATGTGATAACTTCTGCAAAGATCATCAAGGATAAGTATTAAGCAGTTCCAAGAATATATTTTGCAACATAAGTTTTCCTTGTTTGTTTAGCAGCATATTAACTCCATGTCGGCAATTTAATTTGTTTTTGTTAATCACAGACCTGCAGGGGGCTACATAAGAGAGTTAAAGATTTAGACAGGAAAAGAGCGAAGATAAAGACGAACCAGCTACAGAGGGTGAAAAAGAAAGGTCAAGAGAAGGATGTGAATACAAGAGTGAAGACAGTTAGAAAGGTAGAGAAAAAGGAAAAGAACAAAATACACGGGGTGATGTAGAAAGAGCTGGAGTTAAGCGGATAAGAAATGGAAATTGATTTTGCAGTTAAATTCTTGGATGTTATAGCCGTCAGGAAAGCAAGTATATGGAAAGGAGTTCCACAGGCGGAATGTGCGAGAAAAGCTGCTGGAGTAGAAATGTCGCCTGCATTTGGTTGATCTGACTGTAAAAGGGTGGGATATTGATGCCAGTCTGGTTACTCGTGTAAATTATTGTGAATGGGGCACCAGTGACCTAAGTTCTTCAGAGCAGAAGCCATGAAAATATTTGTAGAAGAGACAGAGAGAAGCCGCATTCTGTCGATGAGAAAGTGGCTAGAGTCGAGCTGCCAGGTTGTGACCAATCACATTACAGATTTTCTTTTGGAGCCTGTTGAGAACACTGAGACGAACAACAGTATTCCATGCACGGTCGAATGGTTGATTTGTATATGTGCAAGATTGATTCAGGCGGAAAACACTTCCTGGCTCGACACAGTGACCCAACCTTCCTAGCAGTGGATTTAGCTATTAATTCAATTTAATGGTTCCACTTGAGGTCGGAAGAAAGGGTAAGGCCGAGGAGGTGCAGTGCATTGCTTTCAGCGAGACTTGCTTGGTCCATGCTTATGGGTGGCAGGAGATTACCTGTGATGGTTGACAGATAGGAGTTTCGTTTTAGAGGCATTGAAATTTACGAGCCACTTCTTAACCCAATCCACCTCTGAGTGGAGGTCCTTCTCTAGATCAGCAGCGAGGTTATGTTTGTCCACCTCGCCAGATGTTTTACTGACGCGGAAGTAGATGGTGGTGGCATCCGCGTAGATGCCTACTTTGAATTTGATCACATTTGGGAGATCATTTATGAAGATTAGAAAGAACATCGGGCTAAGATGGAGCCCTGAAGGAAACTAGAATTCGTGCGGTAGAATGTGGAGGCATGCCCATTAAAGACGACATTCATTATACGGTTTGATCGTCCAAAATTTAATTTTATTAGGAACTTGATTAATTTCTTTTACAAAAATTTATTGCTGGTAATTTTTCTTTTCAAAATACATTCCTGGTATTTTTTTTTTTTGTTACAAATGGAGAGCGGAGCGGGATTTGGAAGAGATACCAAAGGGAAAAATATTGAGAATGATAAGAGACAAGTGGAAATCCATGAACGCCTACATCTTGAAGGGGAAAAGCACATGAAGATGTTTTGAGGTCAGTTGGGCTGTTCACTATTTGTCTATACCTGAGACCGTAATATGTATTACCCGAGCCAGAGTTAGCCTGGGAAAATATAAATTAATAGATGTTTCCATACCCCTCAGAACCTCCCATTGAGGGCCCTTTCTGTTGGATGTAGTTTATCATCATATCCTGATAGACGTCTTGCGTGTAGAAACAGTGAATAAAACCAGGAGTGAATTCTTTTTTACTTTTAATTATTCAACTGAATATTTTTGACATTTACGCACAAAATGATCTTGTGACGAATGTTCGGATTGTTATACTTTGGAGACATGAGAAAAAAGTACTTAACAAATGAATTTGAATAATATTATCTTCATCATAACTATCCTCGCCATCATTCTCCTACTCCACCTCATAATCCCCATCATCATTTATTTAGAGGTTTGGTGTATTATTAGATTCGTTGCGCAGGTGAGCAACTGACAAGTTCCATCTATAAATCTAGGTTGAGAGGGCATTCAGCCATGGGTAGCGTGTATTGGAAAAGTAGAAACGATGAAGCTCATACGTCTCCAGTTCAAAGCAAAGTCGATTTTCTCTAATTTAGACGCTCACATTTTAAAACGAATTTTTCACCAGCAATCACATCATTGGAAACATCCGTCTTGATCATTATTCCTACTATTTGTTACAATGAAAATGTATTGCTAGTATCTTTACTATAAAAATAAATATATATTCATACTTTCATAATGTTTTGGCTCCAGTTTGGAGATTATCTATTTGACTATAGTTGGGGTCATAACAGGAGCTACCACTACAGGTCAGAGTAGACCTGGAAACAACAGCAATTAAGAAGTGTTTCCGTGCTCCTCAAAACCTCCTGATCAGAGGTCATAACCAGGATGCACAACATCAGATAAGCCCAAATTAAGTCTGTGATCATTACAGTGAATGTAATGGGTAAAATATTTATGGGGATAGGAATTTGAGCATCAGTCTTTCTTTCCTCACTGATGCAATGTCAAGTTCTAAATCAACAAGAGAGAACTTACAATTCAAATCAAGTTCCTCTGGGCTTGTTGTCAACAGCCAGTTCTCTGCAGCCCTAGAGATTGAAGCAGCCGTCCCAAAAGGTTCACTTCTCGGTTCAACCTTCTTTTCACTTTACATAAATAATTAAGGAGTATACTCTGATAATTTGCGAATATTTTTCCAATGATAGAACGATATATGGGTGCACACAAAATCTCTAGATGACCACAGCTTGGTAGCTAGCTAACCACTTCTCTGATCTAACTCTTATAGCTCTGTAGGTGGGGGTGAAATAGCTAATTACATTCAATGCTTCAGAAATCAAATTAACGATATTATATCATTGCCGATCGGAACCAGATCTCTCACCAATCGCGATGAAATGATGTTTGTTCAGCGAGACTGTTGTGGATCTTCGTCGACAATTTGTTGTGTTGCTGTGGCGAAACATCGCCGCAAAATGTAGAAACCGGTTTGAGCCGGAAGTAGGACACGGAACAAGAAGGTAGGTTCAAAACAGTGTATTGGTGTAACATGAAACAAGATATTCTAGGGAAATGTTAATAATAAGTAATATAGAAATGAGTAAGTCCGAAGGTATTATTACTCTGCATGACTAGTAGCTGTCGTCAACTGCTCTCGTTAACTGCTGTATTTGACTGCTCCCTTGATGTCACGCAGATAATTTATATATAGCAAGAGGAAGAGTTCATTCCGCATAGGAGGGCACCATAACAGAGACCCAAAGCTTTGAGCGTCTACTGGGACAAGCTCAACCCAGGCCTCAAGTGGAACACGTACATACGATCAATCGCTTAAGATGAAAATTGGTCTCTTCTTTGTACCGATCTAGTAAGTACCAGACCCCTTATCCTTTACCTTTACAAGATCCTGATCAGAACGAAAATGAAGCATTTCTGCCATATATGGGTTGGAGCTGCCCAGTTTCAATTTTCAGCGTCATTGCGGGTGACAGCCCCTTTTCTCACAGACGGAACGTCGCAAGTCTCTCGCTGCTCTGTCGCTATTTCTATGTAAAGTGTTCAGAGGAAAGTGATTTCTTAGACCCTCCAATTCTTAACTTTACCGTTAAGATCCGTCATTCTACGCACATTGAAGCAAACCACCCTCATTTCTTTCCTATTCTATTGGTGAAATGTAAGTTCCCCTCGAGCAGATTCTTCCCACAAACTGCTACTCTGTAAAAGCTGACTCCAAAGATGATGCTTTCACGATCATTACTGCCGTAGACCCGGTTATGATTTCAACAAAAAAAATAATACAACAACAACCAAAAATACAAAATAACGATATATATATTAACACAGCAAAATACAAACACTTGGAACTCTGTTAGTAGAACGATAAATACGGGTTAGGTAATAATACTAGAACTGGGACTCGCAACGGTAGTTATGGTAGCAGTCCTGGCTATCTCACTCTGTCTCTGCTTATCTCTGCTCTATTGCTGATCTGCTTATGCTTTCGTGAAGATGAGTATATGTAGTTGTAGGAAGAGTTCACTCAGTTGAATGGGTGATGCCACCACGGCAGTTACAATCTTAACCTGTTTTAGTTAACCGTTATCTCCCCTACATATTCACATAATCAGTGTCTCTTAGTCAGTACCTCACTAACTTGGGTCTCGTACAGATGAACATCATTGTAATGTATCTGTGGTGGGGTGAGGTCACTATACGAGTGTTACTGGCAACATGACATTTTCTAATATTTTAGTATTGCCTTGAGGTGACACAGGAAGGGAAGAAATGTTGAACCCGGGATAAGATGGCAAGTTACTTAAATTTACTGCCAAATAGAATTCAGTTATTGCAGATTGTGTAAAGATTTTTTCATGAATGGGAAGTACTTTTGTGACACAGAATGAGATATATGAAATATTTGCATGAATCATGAGAGAAGAACTCACAGAAAATCTAAAATCATATCATTAAATTTCTATTTAAGCCGATGAAACCAACGATTTAAATAAAAATAGAGCCGTTGTCATAAGTTGTTAGATTCTTTAAAAAAAACTTCATCTATGGTTGCTATTTTTTAATTATTTTCGTCATCAGCATCCGCTAACATCCAGCCATCAGGATCGTCATCCGTTCTCTCTATTTATTTTGTCTCCCAAAATGGCCGAGAAGAGAGTTTGACCAGATAATTCACGTGAATTTGATTTTAATAAAAACCCTGTGTGACGGAGAATCCCACACTTAGCCAGAAGTGACTCCTCCGCGGATCAAAGCGGAGATAGACGAGATATGACAAAACTGGTTGCACCGGGTTGTCTGAAGTTTGGTTTGTCAAGGTCTGCGTTGGTTACGCCACGCTGACTGACGCTTTCTTTTTTAGGGAGTTTTTGCATTTGAAATTAAGTAAATCTTTACCCATTCCGCTGTTGGTGTCTTTGAGGTTTGGTCTCGTTCATCTGGTTCGTCTGGTTCGTCCTATTGACCCTATTGCCATGGATTGTCTTGGAACTCCAGACGACTTCACTCTTGGAATTACTAGGACAAGTAAGCCCTCTACCATAACAAATTTTACTGTTTTAGCCATTCAAAGAACTTACCAAATCAGAGAAACTACATCATTTGATGACTTTCAGCCACAGCAACAAATGAAAATAGATAGCACATGTAATTAAATAACCAATATGTTGGCTTTCAACATGACTTTAATTAGGAAGGAAATTTTACCATCAACATTGGGAGATGCGCAAAAACAATTATTGAAAATAAAATTTTAACAAAACCGAATTAGCTCTGGCAGCTCGGCCAATAAATGTCGAACGTTTCCTTATAAAGAAACAGTTAATTTTAACATTAGCATTACAGATTAGAAGAGCAGATACTAAACTTTGATTGCAGCCCGATGGCCTGGTAGCAAAAAACAACGTAACTCGATTAGCACCGGTTACTCGTTGAATGAATGTCGAACGCTTCCTTATAAGGAAACATCTAATATAACAATTGACAATGTTCAACATTATTTCGACAATATTTCCAAATATGTTTTAAAACTGTATACAAGTTAAAATATTATTAAAATCTACAAAATGTATGATTTTGCACAAACGTCGCTTGTCTTGAGAAATAGCAGTACTGATACGCAACGCGTCAAAACGAGAAAAACGCTGCCAGCCTGAATGGTATGTGACTGAAACGTGGTGAAATATAATGAGAACCGAGCACATTCTGAAAATTTTCCGTTATTTGATTAGTTACTAAGAAGAATTAATAAAACAGCTTAGTGTAATTAATAATAATAGTAATAATAATGACAAATAAACAATCCTGTGTAACTTCAAATCGTTTTGCAGGGTCTTCCAAAAAATTATAAAAATAAAGTCCGAAAAAGAACATAAGGTACTCAATTGACAGAATTACTGAAATCATTTAGATTTCTGTGTCCTCGTCTGACACTTGATTTTCATCGAAAACCATCAAAAACTAAACATTTGAGAAATCGCTTACAAATAATAAAGTCAATATTGTTGAGGTATCATTAAAGGAAAACTAAATAAGAATAAAGAAACAGAAGGCGAGAAATGAGAAGTCAAACGAGAAAGAGAAAAAAATCATATGTACATTAAAATTAAGGGTAAAAGAAGAAGAAAAAGACAAACGGTCGTTCTAACTTTCATACTAATTATATTTTATACTAATATTCATTCAATAAAAAAAAAGCCCATGATCCACTCAAAGTAGAATTTATGGATTTACGCGAAATGAACGCAAGAAGAGGAAAAAGAAAGTGAAGATTATGAAGATAGATAAAAAGTTACCCTCGACTTCAAAAGATTAACAATCTAGTGTTTGGGGAACTATCTACGCTCCAGCCAGTTAAGTACGATACGTGATAGACGCTTTGGGCGATTATGTCTCTTTCGAGACATGACTGACTGGGCAGAAGATTATCCCGCAGTAGGTTGCCATTGCTTTCTGCGGTAGACTGGTTGCCAGCCAGGGCTATAGAACCAAATCTGTCCTGTTATTTAACCCATAACTGGAGGGAAGAGACGGATTAATACCTTTCCCAAGGGTATTTGTGCCTAAATGGATACAAGGTATTCAACTGGAATTCGAACTCATCACCTCGATTCGTCGGTCCTAGTCGATACCCACTGCACCGCAACGCACATACGCACCAGTCAGTCATATGTGATACACGCTTGGGCGATCATGTCTCGAAAGAGATATGACTGACTGAGCAGAAGATTATCCCGCAGTAGGTTGCCATTGCTTTCTGCGGTAGACTGGTTGCCGACCAAGGCTATAGAACCCAACTGTCCTGCTATTTAACCCATTTAGAATTTATGGATTTACGCGAAATGAACGCAAGAAGAGGAAAAAGAAAGTGAAGATTATGAAGACAGATAAAAAGTTACCCTCGACTTCAAAAGATTAACAATCTAGTGTTTGGGGAACTATCTACGCTCCAGCCAGTTAAGTACGATACGTGATAGACGCTAAGTGGAAGGAAGAGACGGATTAATACCTTTCCCAAGTGTATTTGCGTGTAAGTGAATACAATGGATTCAACTGGAATTCGAACTCGGCTCCCCGGTTTCTCGTTCCGATCCGATATCCACTGCACCACAACGCACATCCTTTTCCGCAAATTAGAGATTTTTGGGAAAAGATTGTTTGAGCTGAACGTCTTTCTTACCAACCGAATATGAGGATGATCCCACTCTGTGAGCGTAGCTCGGCAGGTCATGGTTCTAAATCTCATAATTTGGTGGCACTGGAAAAAAAAAAACGTATGGATCTTGTCTGAACATTTGCCATGGAATTATAGATGGGGTAGCAAGGGGCTTGCCATCTTTCCGTCTGTTGGAAAGGAGCTGCAGGCTGAATGTATTATATTCATTGTGTGGATCTCATGCTGGATATTGTGATCGCAAACATCATCATCATCATCAACAACAATAACAACAACAACAATAGCAGTAGTAACTACATCAATAACATCTTTACAAATAAAGAAGCATAAGAAATGACAAAAAGAGAACGTAATCGGCACTGAGAGTTGTGGGGCTCCCTGTCACGTGGCGGTGATTGATGCTAGAAGATCTGCTGAAGCCACGCTGTGACTTTCCGGTTGCTACGATAAATACAGGAAGCAAACAAACATTTAAAAATGCGTTGGAAACAAAATTAAAATTGAAAAAAAAAAAAAAAACAGCATAAAAAATAACAAATAAAGAATCTAAAAGAATAAATGACGAATAATTGTGGGTGAGTGTTGTCTAATATATTTCAATTAAAAGAGCAAAGAATGGTATGGATTTAACTCAGGGGGGAAAAGGGCGGTTCCGCGAACAAATCACAATTCTTTATCGCTAATTTTAAAAATAAAAACGAAAATAAAAATAATTTTAGCATTTTTTTTTAATTGCAAAAATTATAAGCCTTTTGTCTACAACGATTTTTAGGTTCTTGCATTAAAAATGTTTATTTCTTTATAAGCAATTTTTGTTTGTTCGGGAATGTTATTGTTTCTGACAAAATGGATAACTCGATGAATAAAAGGAGTGTTTTTTTTTTTTCACTGCATTTATTTTTTTTAAAAACCGAATCTGATAAAATATAACAAAAATCCTAACCATATTTTAGGAAGACGAGAAGAAAGTTTTTCAATCTTTTCAAAATTTATCATTTGAAACATTTAAAATCTGTAGTTATGAGCTTTATTTAGAGCGTCTATTTTTTTTCGCTTATGCTTTTCTCTTCTTCATTCAACAATTTTTTCATGCATCCTTGCTTTTACATTCTTTGTCATTCTTTTTACTGCTGCTGCCCCTCATTTTATGAATGAATCACAGTCTTGGATTATCTTTTATATTTTCTCGCCTATTCTATCTTCCTTTTATTTTCTTCCTCCTCTTTCTTTTGTTTATCATAGCTCCAGTATTTTGTTCCCTGTCCTTTTTGTTTAAATTTCTCCTCTTGTATTTCTTTGTTTCTTTCTTTAATTAATTAATTCTTTCTTTCACTCATTCATTATTTCTTTCATTCATTCATTCATTCATTCATTAATGTTTTCACTCATTCATTAATTATTTCATTCCTTCATTTATTCTTTATTTTTCTTTTATTCGTTCATTTTTTATTTATTTATTATCTATTTAATTCTTTCTTTCTACCTTCATTAATTTTTTCTTTTTTTATTAATTCTTTCTTTCATCTTTCATTAATTATTCTTACTTTCTTTTTCATTTATTCGTTAATTCTTTCTATCTTTTCTACATTCATTCATTTATTAATTCATTCATTCTTTTGTTGATTTATTTGTCCTTTCTTTTCTTTTTTTAAAATTTTAGCCTTCATTTTTCATTATTTTGATCATTTTTACTTGTTATTTCTTTGACCCTTAATCCGTTTTTCTTCTTCTGGCTTCCAGTCTTACAGACTCTGACCTTCTTTTCATGATTTGTTTGATATTTTTGTTTTACTTTTTCTCACTTGTGTAAAGAATTTCTGAGGTATAAAAAAATTAAATGGTAATTCTTTTTATTAATTTAAGAGATCTTATTGAGGGACGCCTGTTTATTACCAGGATTTTGAAAATGGAGATAAAGAACCTTATCAGCCATTACAAAAATAAAATATGACGTGAAAATAGATTCTTTTAATGATAAAAATAATAAAAATTGAACAATATTTATGACATCATTTAGTGCGTTCCATTTATGATTATTATTATATAGAAACAAAACCTATGTATTGCACCGGTCGACATTACTTTTTTAACTACCCAAATGGTGTTAGGCAATGAGCACATGTTTCTGGGATCTTCTTTAACGTTGGGTCTGAAAATAAAGTTCATTTTGCCCCATCACATCAGGTTTTCTCTGTACAGACGATGCCATTTTTGCTCAATATTAGCCAAAATGTCTAATTTCTCTGTGGTGTGCCAAGATAGCATAATGTTAGTAAAACACTGAAAACTTTTTATTTTAAGTTCAAATAATTTAACGTACAAGGAAAAGCTTCCTAATAACTTAGGAATAAGTTTATTTTTATCAATTTCAATCGCTATTTTCTAATATAGAAAACTTCATTTTCTGTGGATTTATTGCCTGAGGCCAAGAATCCTAATTTTCTGATCTAAAATACAAGGTGTTGTATGATTTTGTTTTAAAATTGATTAACTTTCTATTTTCGAAGAATATGATTGGCCATTCCAGGGTAGATAATACACATCAAAGTGTTGCATAAGAATAAGTGTTATATTAATCCTTATTAAAAATCCAAGACAAAATAAAACTTAATCAAACATATACGTCAACAATTTCTGAAAGAAATTCGAATAAAGCAAAGCTACAAAAAAGTATGACATGCAAAGATTTTCAGTTTTTGTTCACTCAAAGGCATCACGTAATAAACCCACAGAAAATGAAGTATTTCTAAGTCAGAAAATAGAAACAAAATCTGCTAAAAATACACTTAGGTTATTACGATGCTTTTGCTTGTATGATAAGTTACATGATATAATGGGATAAAACAGACTTGGTTTTCAGAATCAAAGTTAAAAAATATCCCAGAAATATGTGCTTATTGCCCAACAACATTTGGGTAAAAGATTTCGACCCGTGTTATTGCTCCTTTGATATAGTCGATTAATTTTTCTTACTAACAAATCAACTTACGGTAAATTTTAATATGACCACGATTCTCATCATGTTAGTCCCACTATCCATTATTCATTACACCACCCTCACACCCAAGTTTACAGAGTCTGGTATTCCCAAGTCATACCAACCGAAATTCATGTTTACACCATCTAGTATAACTGAATGAATGTTTATCAGCGAAAAGAGATACTAAAATGAAGCAGGTGCAAAAATTCAAATATCTTGGAAGTGGTCTAACAGAGGACGGATTTGGCAACACTGAGATTCGAAAGGCCATTGGCATGGCCAAAGATGCATTTTAAATGCTAAGCAGAGTATTGAGCAATATGAAGGTTGCTTTGGAAACAAAGAAAAGTGTATTGGACTGTTTTGCGATATCTACCCTCCTATGTGGCAGCGAATGCTGTACAATCTCCTCAGCGATGACAGAGAGACGCAAAGCAGCAGAAATATGGTTCTATAGAAGGATGTTGAGGATACCATGGACCGAACATGTGAGCAACGATAAGGTTTTGGAGAGGATGCAAACGAAAAGAAAACTGATAACAATAGGAAGATAGCGTTGATGTTTCCGAGATAAGTAATGAGGAAGGAGGGATTAGAGAATTTAATACTCAAGGGATGAATAGAGGGAGAGAGAGACAAAGGAAAGCAATTCGAAACATACTTGATGGGCTTGAGCAAGTGGAATGCAGAACAGGATTTGGGAGAAATACCAAGAGGAAAAGTGGTAAAAGCGACAAGAGAGAGTTGATTTTCTAAGAGCCGCTTAGATGTGGCACAAGGCCGAAAATATGAGGTACCCAGTGAAGATCAAACTCACTACTCAATTCTAATAGGTTCTAGCAAGAGAAGCTCGCTGATCATTACACCAAGTCAAGATGCCCAAAGAGCGATAAGAGATAGTAGTTTGAAATACTAGTATAGTATAATATGAGTATTTTATCCGCCGCACTTTAGCCTTGTAACCTACTGACCTGGTGTATGACGATAAACTACATCCGGCAGCAAGACCTCAAATCAGGAGGTTTTCAGGAGTGTGTAACCACCACTAAATTATTGCTGAACCCAGGTCTATTCTGACCCGGGGTGGTAGCCACTGTTACTGCCCCAGGTATGGGCAAATAGTGAACCCCAAAACTGGAACCAAAACATGAAAGTATAGAAATAGATTTTTGTATACGAGCAATAAATTTTTGAAGCAATTACCAGTAGTACTTTTAGAGATAAAATATTAACAGCAATACATTTGACTCTCAACAAAACACTTTTTCCAAAATGACTCTCAACAAAAACCCTCTTTCCAAAATTACGTTAATCCATGATTGTCTAGGTCCTGAAAGGACACGGAATATAAAGAAATATTCCTAAGTGGTTACCCATCTAAGTACTGACCAGGCTCAACATTGTTTCATTTCGGTGATTGTAAAAGAACTGTTGTTTCAACATGATATGACCATAAGTCTGGCAGTAACAATTGAAGTACAATCATAACATTAATCTTTTGTTCTTTTTTTTTTATCTGACTGAGATTTTAGAATCTTTCAGGGTGTTTTTTTTTGGGTGGGGGGCTTGCTTTTAGTTGAACCTTGCATAGCAATTTCTATGGTATAACATGTGGCCTTTATCATATTCGTTATTCTAGCCGGGATAGTGGGATTGGTCATTAAGTATCTTCTAAAAGCATCTAGTTTTTCTTAATAGCACTTTTGTTCATTGTCAAAATTGGTGACACAATTGTTAGTATTCAACTCTCCCTATTCTTTTGTCTTTTTATGTTCACTTTTTAACTTCGCTATTGTAGTTATTTAAAATGCGACAAAAAGTCGACCTCATGAAATTTTAATTTTGTTTCTCTGATAAACACCCGTATGGTAATAGATGTAATCTATGAAGCTATTTACTACGTTTAATGTCAATTTGGTTTATTTTGTTTTACGGCATATCAACCTCAATACGTTTATCTAATGCCGACAAGATTTTTAGGATAGGTTTGTATGACTAGAATATTTGGTCCTAGTAAGAAATCAGGTTTCAGTGACGTAATTTTGGAAAGAGGGTTTTGTTGAGAGTCAAATGTATTGCTGTTAATATTTTATTTCTAAAAGTACTACTGGTAATTTTTTCAAAAATTTATTGCTCGTATTTTTACTATAAAAATCTATTTCTATACTTTCATGTTTTGATTCCAGTTTAGGGGTTCACTATTTGCCCATACCTGGGGCACTAACAGTGGCTACCACTCCGGGTCAGAGTAGACCTGGAATCAGCAATAATTTAGTGGTGGTTACACACTCCTGAAAACGTCCTGATTTCAGGTCTTGCTGTCGGATATAGGTTATCGTCATACCCTAGGTCAGTAGGTTACAAGGCTAAAGTGCGGCGAGCAAAAGTACTAATATTATACTATACTAGTATTTCAAATGAGACAATCTTATATTATACTAAAATCAGCATTCAAAATACGAGTTTTTACCTAAGCCCGCACACCGATTGATTTATTTGTTTTTAACAGCTTTTCAAACTTTTGTAAATTGTTTAAAGCCTGAAAATACTTTTAGAGTTTAAGATTTTTGCTGGGAAATAATAATGATACAGGTTCTCCCAATTTAATCAATAGAGTGGAATCGAACAGGTGGAGTCATACCTTTCCCAAGGGTATTCGCATTTAAGTGAATATGACGAACCCGACTGGAATTGGAACTCGCCTCTCTGATTTCCAATATCGAGCCGTTATCCATTTATCCATTACACCACTCACACATCAAAGTTAACAGCACCTGATACTTCCAAGCGATCACCCATCTAGTTACTTTACTTCGGATTTTTTTTAATCGTTTCACCCCAAGCAAGGCAATACCGCCACTAGTGCGCAGGGGGCTACATAACAGCAGAATGAAAGGTTACATAAGAGGAAAGAGAATAAAAACAGGAACCGGTTACAGGGGTGTGTCAGATAGAGGGCAGGAGATGGATGGGAATACTGATGTGAAAAGAGTTGCGAGAGTAGAGTGAAAACGAAGAAGAAAAAGATACATGAGGTGTTTGGGAAGGATAAGAGAAGGATATAAGTCAAGGGGATAAGAGATGGCAATTGACGTTACATTTAAACTCTTGGGGATTGCAGCTATGAGAGAAGCAAGTATACAGAATGAAGTTCCACAGACGGGAAGTGTGAGAACATAAGTTGCTAGAGTAAAAGTGGCGTCTGCATTTGGTTGTTTCAACTATAAAGGGTTGGATCATGTTGCCAGTCTGGTTGCTCCAGTAAATTCTTGTAGAGAGAGCACCAGTGGGCTAAGCTTGTCAGAACAGAATCCATGAAAAATATTTCTAGGACAGACAGAAGGAAGCCACATCCAATCGGTGAGAAAGTGGGTGGAGTCGAGCTGCCAGGTCGGAGTCGATTACATTGCAGATTCACCTCTGGATCCTGTTATGAATAGCAGGGACACTCGACCAGATATGACAACAGTATTCAATGCATGGGCGGGTGGTTCGTTTTTATATGTGCAAGATGGAGCCAGGCGAGAAAACTTCCTGGCTTGACATAGTGACCCAACCTTCCTAGCAGTAAATGTTGCTATTGATTCAATGTAATCATTCCACTTGAGGTCGGAAGAGCGAGTGAGACCGAAGAGATGCAGTGTTCGGGGGGACTATCTTGATCCATGCTGATAGGAGGTATGAGGGACTCTCTATAGTGGTTGACAGCAGCTTTGTTTCGGAAGCAATAACATTTACGAGCTATTTCTTACGCTAGTCTACCACAGATTGGAAGTCCTTCTTAAGACCAGCAGCGAAGTTATTTTTGTCTGCCTTGACATATTTCTTACTTAAATGCCAACTTGGGATTTGATCACAACAGGGTGATCATTGATTAAGATCAGAAAGAGTGTCGGACCTAGGATAGTGACTTCAGGGATACCCGCGTTCGTGTGATAGGATCTGGAGGCATGTCCGTTCAAGACGACTTTCCTTATGCGGTTTGATAAGAACGATTGGATCAAACCAAGCAAACGTACAGTGATACCATAGCCCTGTAGTTTGCGCAGAAGACCAGCGTCCCCGACTCTATCAAATGCTTTGGAGATATCCAGGGAAACTGCTTGAGATTCGCCGTTCTTATCGCGGGCCTGGTGTATATACTCGGTGATGGTCGTTAGCAAATCACCGAGTACATAATCGGCGTTTTGACGTGGTGTGGCCGTAAGTCCCCTCACACCGAACATTAACGTCAGCCATGTCTCACTAACAGTGTGTACCGATATTTCTTTGAAATATCTTAAGATTTCAGAAAACAGAACTAAAGAATATCTTTTATGCGAGATAGAGAAACTGGACTAAATGGTTATGAAGAATGAGGTGTGTCATATCAGTGAAAAAAAAAATTAGTAGTTAAAATGAAGTAATCGAAAAAAAAGAAGGAATATTGTTATTAACCGTTAACTTGATGAGGTTACAATTGAAGTCCTTTGAACAACCACAGAAGTGTCGGTTAAAAAGCTGTGTAGAACTGTCTGCTTACTCCTCGAACACGGAGGGAAGAGTAAATTGTCCTTAATGAAGTGGTATGACCTTTCCTTGCAATATAGATCTAAAGTGCTAGAACTACAGACACGCATCTGAACATTTTCCATGGAAATAGCGATAGGGTAACATTAAATTTTCGACGTTGAGTCTGTACGAAAAAGGTTGCAGCATTAGGAAAATGCGTGTTTCTCCAAACGTCTACAAAAACGATTTTGAGCTTTATCAAGTTTGTAAAGTAATGATTTAATATCTCTTGTCTAAATACCTGTAAAGAAAAGGCATGGAAAGTGTTAATGGTTATGACTATATTATCCGTTTCCTTACATGGAAATAACTGACCGAGCAATCAGTACTACGGCCTGTTGATATCTTTAAAATATTTCTCTTAAAACATTTATTCAGGAAAATATGTTTCTCAACTGTTGTCGATCTTGCCCGTATTGATGATCGTTTCCTTTGTAACCTTTTATTTAAAACAGGGTGGCGTTTAAAACAGGGTGGTACAATGGAAATCGAAGAGCCGAATTCGAATTTCACTTGAATTTGTTGCATTCACTTACGCGCAAATACGCTTGGGGAAAGTATTAATCCATCTCTTCTCCGTGGGTTAAATAACATAACAGATTGGGTTCTAAAACGTTGGTTGGCTAACAGTCTACCGTAGAAAGTCATGGCAATCTATTGCAAAAAGATCTTCTGCTCAGTCAGTCATGTCACTTTCTAGACATGATCGCCCAAGTGTGTATCAAGTATGGCATTTAACTGACTGACTGACTGTGAAATGCCGACACCTTGAATAGTCTCAGGAATTATAGAATTAGCAAAAAATGATTTCGGCATCCTTGGCATTAAATTGTATACATAAGTTTCACTTGAGATCTCGAATGAAACTGAATCCCGATAGATGAGTATCTACAGGGATTCATTGGTCGTTCAACATGACTGAAGAAAACTCCACGGTCTCCACGGTTACCTTGAAACGACACTAGCTTGGATGTTGAGATATTAATAGATAATAGTTATTTATTTCCCGTTGATCTATTAATAAAAGGTCAAAGAAGAGGTCAGCTGCAAGGCTCCAAACATCTTGTTCGGTTTTCTGGGTGGGATAACTTTAAAAAGATAAATGGAAACTGTGATGACGTCAAAAGTGTTACGAATAAAACAACTTCCATTTTAAGCTCACTAAATATATCGAGAAATGTCTCCGTACAAGTCAGTCATCTTTCAATTTTACATTTCTATAACAATCACTGAACTTGAGAAAAACTAAAACGGAATTTTAATCACATTCATATAAATCTAATCCTGCTGGCACAGACATCATTAATTATTGTCTGTCTAATATTGTATTTTATGTTAAAGCAGCACTCACAAAAAGCTTTCAATAGACGTTTAGAAAATGTATTCTACTTCAATTATGTCTCAAATGCGACTAAGTCTATTGTTCTCGTTACAAACTACGAACAACCTCTGTGTAATAGTTTTAAATGAGCGATTCTATTGGTACCTACTTTATAATGAATAAGTCGTAAGGATGCAACTTTAGGTATTATTACTTGATCATTTCCATTTGTCAGTAGCTTAATAGTAATAACATTAAGAATTCAAATGCCGAGTTATGTTACTTTCGTGCTAAAAATATGTGCGTTGTGGCGTAGTGGATATTCGCTCGGAACGAGAAATCGGGGAACCGAGTTCGAATTCCAGTTGAATTCATTGCATTCACTTACGCGCAAATACCCTTGGGAAAGGTATTAATCCGTCTCTTCTCTCCAGTTATGGGTTAAATAACAGGACAGATTGGGTTCTATAGCCTTGGTCGGCAACCAGTCTACCGCAGAAAGCAATGGCAACCTACTGCGGGATAATCTTCTGCCCAGTCAGTCATGTCTCTTTCGAGACATTATCGCCCAAGCGTGTATCGCGCATGGCACTTAACTGACTGACTGAAGAATCTGCAGTTGGCCTGGCAAGTTACTTTCAGGGATTTGTACAAGGGAGATACAAAATGAGGTGTGAACGTGATTAGGCGACCGTCATCTGTGAAGATGCGGCACATCATAATCATATATATATTAAATATCTTTTGAGTAATATAACAAAATCTTAGCAACAAAAAAAAATGTTTGTACATATTTCTAATGAAAGCAGATACTATCAGCTGAAATTCACTATATTTATCACAAAAATACAAGTGTATCCTGAAAATAACACAATATCTGTTGGCTAATAGTAATTTATTGTGAGAAGATTGTCTTTTGTAAGAAGCCATGACATAGTGCATTGGTTGTAAATCCAATATATGATTATTTCCAAAAGTCTCTGTGAATTTTTGTCAACTGAAATAACTTGCATCAGCTATATTTATAATCCACCAAACTATATTAGCAACTAAGTCCCACCCTTTTACAGTTAAACAAATAAGATGTAACCGTAAATTCTACTCCAACAGCTTCTTTTCTCGCGCTTCCCGCCTGTGGAACTCCCTTCCACAAGTCTGCTTTCCCGACAGTTACAATCTCCAGGTGTTTAAATGTAGGGTCAATAGACACCTCCTATCACACTAACTCCCAACTATTCTCACAACACTCTCATCTACCCAACCCTCATTCTCGGTATCCTTACCCGCCTATCACCCACCCTCTGTCATTTCCTATATTTAACCAGCCTTTTTCCACTCTACGTAGCCCCCTGCACAGTAGTGGCAGTGACATGCCTTGCTCGGGGTGAAACGCTTATAAAAAAATAAAAAAAAAGTGTTATTTTCTCTGTAATATCTGTAACATTTTGCAGCATAAGGAAATAAATTTTACAGTAGAGTGGACGCTTTAGGGATGACAATGAAGTATGATATTGAAATCTGAAGGTCTACTAGGATAACTAAAGAATCATTCCAAAAGCTAAGCTGGGTACTAAGAAATAGAAAGAAATATGGCTCTACAGAAGGATACTGGGGATACCATGGACCGAAAATATGAGCAACGACGAAGTTTTAAAGAAAACAAAAATGGAACTCATACTCATCAAGAAGAGTAAATTGAAGTCTCTATGGCAAATAATGAGAAAGGAGGGCTTGGAAAATCTGATACTCACATGACTGAAGACAAGAGATAGAAGAAAACAGAGCATGACACACTTAATGAGCTTGAGTAAAAGGATGGCTGAATAAGTTTTAGTTTAAATTATAGAAAAACAAAATTTATTAAACGCTACAAACGATAGGAAGTTATGGAAAGCCATAATCGCCTACGTTCCGAAGATAGACGGCATATGAAAAAAAATGATGTTCATTTATAAGTGGATGTATACTTTTATCATTGCCATTGACAGTGCTATAGCTGTCCGACTAGTGCAGTTCAAACGAAAGCGAGCGTTTGTGGAACAAACTCCTACGTGTTTCAACATTAAAACCTTTACTTCTTAGTGTCAATGGTCAACCACTATCTTTTCACCTCGTCGTTCTAATTTTCATTTCCTGCTAAATCCTCTTACAGTCATAGCACATACGGCGTTCAGTTTACAAATAGATTTTACAAATGCTGCTGTAATTAAAAGAAAAATAAAACTTAATTCTTTACGTCAAAAACACTTTGAGGGAATCCTGATTAATATTTTAGCAGCAATAAAGACACATCAAAAACATAATATCGCATCATCAACTTTTATCAAACCCGTTCTTAAAAACTCTAAAGTATGTTTGTCTATACAACACAACTGGTATTTACGTAAAAACAAACCCAAATCAACATGCGGATAACTATTAAACATAAATAATGTTTACTAGACACATACACACAGACACTCTTTCCTTCTCTCTCTCTCCCTCCCTCTCTCACAATATATATATATATATATATATATATATATATATATATATATATATATATATATATATATATATATATAACGGTCATGTCACGTTGAATACACCGGTTCCCGCTCGATCACCAAAGTGAAGCAACGTTGAGCCTGGTCAGTACTTAGGTGGGTGACCACTTGGGACTACCAGTTAACTGCTGTTAACGTTCACAGATGTGCGTTGTGGTGCGGTGGATGTCGGCTTGGAGTGGGGAAATCGGTGAGCCGTGTTCCAATTCCAGTCAAGCACTATGCATTCACTTGCGCACTAATGCCCTTGGGAAAGGTATTAATCCGTCTGTTCCCTCCAATTATGGGTTAAATAATTGAGGTCTGCTGTTCATGCGATCTGTGGCAGATTTCTGCACCGATTGTTTGTTATCAGCAGTTCCAAAAAGTGTGGATGGTACAACACAATGCCTTCACCACTATAAACAAATCTTTGTGTGGATGTCTTACTAAGGTTAGACCCTCACACATCGATATAGATGGGAAAGTCCATAATAATATGTATATATATATATATAAAACAAAAATTTCGCTTCTTCAGCAACGGCGAAACGAAAATGGACTGGTAGAAGTTCAAAAGAAAACATCCGCCCACAGGAAAATAAAATGGGGTGGGATTAATAATCTTTTAATTTAAGGAAGTAAACAGGGAAGCAGACGGATACTTATGTCTCATATTAAAAGACATCTCCTCCTTATCTGAGTTGAAATTTAGCCATGTCAGGGGAATAGAAGTGGTAGGAGAAACGAAAGGAAAAAAAAGAGAAAAAGAAAAAGGAAAGGAAAAAAGTGGGAAGGGGTTGTTGCCTGGGAAGTAAGCTAAGACAAAATTATTCCCATAGAAACAAAAGAAAACTGCTACCATCAGTGTTGAAAAAAGATTGAAAAATATACCAAAGATATTTTAGTTTAAATAAATAATGACTGGGACAAATTTTATAGAAAAAATTTGGTCATACAAATTGAATTTGATTAAATAAAATTTTCGTTTCGCCGTTGCGGAAGAAGCGAAGATAACCTCGTAGGAATATTCTATTCAACGGATTAAAACATCGAAATTTTTTGTTTTATTTTTATATTTGTCCCTGTAATTAGTATATAATATTTGCCCGCCCCCACCTTGATAAATTTTAATATTAATGAAATTAATATTAATTAGGATCGGGTTTTTGGGATTTACCTACCTGATTATTCTTTTGAATTATATATATATATATATATATATATATATATATATATATATATATATATATACAAATGTAACCGGAAACCTGTGTTGATACAATTACTGTACATTTTTTCTGCTTCAAATATAACGGTTGACAAATGAACGCTAGCAATTTGTCAACCGTTACATTTGAAGCAGAAAAAAAGTACAGTAATTTTTAGCAACACAGTTTTCCGGTTACATTTGTTACCAGAACTCACACCCCTGAAGATGATCTCGGAAAGAGGTTGAAAGTACTTCGGTACATTGAAAAATAAATGAAAATAACATGTCAACGTTACAACTCATTTCTGACCTCTTTTGATTGTAATACGCGAAAGATTATCCATGAATATGAATGAATTTTATTAAAAATAAGCAAACATAATGTTTGCAATTTATTTAATCTGACACACACACACACACACACACACACACACACACACACACACACACACATATATATATATATATATATATAAACATCTGAATCCCACAGAGATAAACTAGAATTATGATAAATTTACATACGTAAAGCAATATATAATTTTTTTCAGTTAGGCATGGAATCCGTAATTTATTTTTAGCTTCGAAAGGACACGTCGTCTCTCATTGAGTTTAGAACGCCATAAATTACACTAACACTGCTTAAGTAAAATGCTCGTGAAGTCTAATAAAGTCAATAAAAATCATATATAAAAAAATAATATCCGAATTTTTTTTTTTTTAAATCTCATTCTCTGGTGAAGCTTTAATAAAAGTGGAATATGTTAGATTGATAAATCTTTCCCTTTGTTATTTATCCTATCACATCTCGTATAGTAACCCTCTCTCACGAGTGAAGTTTCGTGCAAAACAATACAAACCGCCAATCGAGTTAACATTCTGAGTTTAGGGTAATTTAGCGCCCAAAATGTCATTAAGAAATAGTGATATATGAATAAATGGGTTCATACCAAAAATAGGACATTCTTTAGGGTTATTATAGCATTAATCACAGAAGACAAATACATTCATTTTAAACAGAATCACACAGAATTTGGTATCCGACCGGGATTCATTACTGATGATCATCATCTTAACAATATAGGATATGCAGATGACACAATCTTGATAGCAGACGCTGAAAGAAAACTATAAGAGCTCCTACAAAAGCTAGTGAAGGAAAGTGAAAAGAAAGGACTAAACATAAAATTGTGGAGGGCCATGATCGCCTACGTTCTGATGGTGGCATAGCACATAAAAAAGATCACAGGTTTGCTGACGCGAATGAGAATATCAAAGTAAAACTCTGATATCGAATTGTATGTTCGATATGATCTAAGTAGTTTTGCTATTACATATTCAGTTCACGGAAAAAAGCTATTAACAACTAAACCCGAGTGAGAGATCAGGATGTTAGTCTGAATAAAATCCTATACGATAGCATTGCAAAATAGGGGTTAACATTCAGAATAATTGGAATGTGAGAGACTTTCATTTTCTAGTTTTCAGATCTCTTCATTAAACATGGATAGTAGTATATAGATGGCAAGATGTGACATCATATGCCTGTGTTTTAAAGATGAGCGGAGTTCATATAGCATCATTTCAGAATTGGAGGAAAAAATGAGGAGGAAGAGAATCGGGTTGTGGTGGGCGTCGATTTTCTCGTATTGTCCGTATTTTAAAACTATTCTAAAGATGATAAAGAGTCAAGATTTTCTTTCTTTTTCTTGCTTTCTTTTTACTACAATCCAAGAGATTCAGTATGATGTAGCAGTTCAATATGCATTGTTTCTTTTTTACTTTTTTCTTTCTTTCTTCCTTTCTTTCATTTTGTTGCTTTTTCTTTCAAGATTCATTATTTCGTTCATTTTTCTTTCTCTTTTTCATTTTGCTCTCTTTATTCTTTCCGTCGGTTATTTTTTTTACTTTTTCTTTTTTTCTTCAATTTTTCTTTATATATTCTTTCTTCTCTTCGTTTTCTATTTTCTTTTCTTTTTCTTTTTTCTTTTTTACATTATCCCATTTTTTTCTTTCTTTTGTGTTTCTTCTTCCTTTTTTGTTTTTATTGTTTTCCTTGTTTTTACTTTCTTTCCGCATATATTCTTTCTTTTTTCTTTTTCTTTGCACTCTTTATTCTTTTAAACTTTTATTTCTTTATTCTTTGATTTTCTTCTTTTCTTTTCTTCCTTTTTCATTTTTGTTCTTGTTCTATCTTTCTTTTATTATTCTTCCTTTGTTCTTTTTTTATTTTTTGTTTACTTAATTCTTTCTTTCTTTCTTTCTTTCTATTTCTTTCATTCTTCCTTTTATTTTATTTATTTATTTTTTTGTTCTGTTTCGGTGTAGCGTCTGAAAGGATTTTTTGTATCGATTGTAAAAATCTGTGAATAACCTGAAAAGAAAAATTATCTTAAATTCATAAAGGAGCTCCTTGGGTTTATTGTATTTTTCTCGATTTTTTCTCTTGTTATTCATGGAATAAAAAGCAAAAAAATCGTGGTACTGAGCGGTCGCCATGAATTGACAACGGCGAGATCGAAATAAGAAGAATGAACACACATAAAATTACACAGATACACACATAAAAAAACATTGAAAGTTTTATATTCACTCACATGGACACACGGATTCAGACTTTAAAACCACACGGAGAAACATAAACGCAAGTTTATAGACACACATATATATACACAAGAATATATAATCGCATTCAAAGATTCAAACAATTACATAGGGGACAGAATTGGGCAGGATAGATAGATAGATAGATAGATAGATAGATAGATAGATAGATAGATAATATATTTTCACTAGAAGTTAGGTAAGAAATCTGAAAGGCTTGAACCAGCACAAAGATAGTAAGAAAATAATATAATCCTGTATATATATATATATATATATATATATATATATTATGGAAGTAAAAGAACAGATACATATATATATATATATATCATAGAAGTAAAAGAACAGATATATATATATATATATATATATATATATATATATTATATGTAAGTAAAAGAACAGATATATATATATATATATATATATATATATATATATATATATTATATGGAAGTAAAAGAACAGATAGATAGAATGATGCTATTGACATAGGATACCCACTGTTCCTGAAATTTACTTTTATAATGAGTGCTAAATACAAAGTAGTGTTAATGTTGTAATTATGTTATACAATGGTTTAGAAAAGCATTATATCACTGCACAATATTTTCATGTTTCCGAACAATATTCTTCCCTTCTTCAGATGATATTTAAAAAATAAATAGGGAAAATGATTTATTTTAGAAATTAAGGAGGGTTGGTAGAAGGAAGTTTATATGAATGTGTGTGTGTGTGTCAATATTGCTCAATCAAAAATGAGAATTAGGTTGAGCTATTGAGTTGAAAATTTGGGTCACCTGGAGAACAATGTGGCTTAAATGTCAAAATATAACACTTTTTTATTTTGTTTGGGTAAAATACATACTAGGAATATACATTCAAATGAATAAACAATATTTTTTTAAAAGTTGGTTAGACTTTCGTTTCTTTAATTTGATTTTGTACTACCTCCTCTGCTAACAAGGATTGTTTAGTTTAAAGTTAGTATTAAATAATTGTGGTATTGTAACTTTAATTGGAGTTATGGAAACCAAAGAAGTATTGCGTGGGTCATGAATTTTAATAAAAAAGTCAAGTAATGTTAGGGCATAAGTTATAAATGAACATTATTCAACATGTATTCTATTTCAGAGAAATAAATTGACAGTATTATATAAACACCGCAAATAATTTCCTTTAAAATTTAATTACTTATGATTATATTAAATTTTCTAAAATAAACCATTTTCACCATTAAATTTTAAAATATCACCTGAAGAAGAATAATGTTGTTCTGAAACAAGAAAATTTTTGTGTAGTGATATAAGGCTTCTATAAACCATTGTAATATATATATTTCTTTTCTCTTATTATCCGTATTATATATATATATATATATATATATATATATATATATATATATATATGTAGTGGCAGTGACATGCCTTGCTCGGGGTGAAACGCTTATAAAAAAAAAAAAAATATGTATATTTTTCCTCGTATTATCCGTATTTTATATATATATATATATATAATAAATGCAAAAAAATAAATAATAAATACAAATAGTTTTCCAGAATATTTGTACATTTCTTTTTATTTTTAAATTTCTATTTTTAAATTTTTATTTTCATTTGTATTATAACTTCTATGATTCTGTTTTCCAATTTCATGTTTAAGTTTCGGTATAAACTAAATTTATTAACTTTAGAAATGGCACCATAGATTTAGAATATATAACGATCTTAAACAACGTGGGAGCCAAAAATAAAAATTCAAACCTAGAAACGGACAGTTCATAATAAATACCTGATATTTGCATTGTGAATGTAACTCCGAGTCATGCTATAAACATAGGATAATATGTATATTTCTTTATGCATATATATATATATATATATATATATATAAGGCACAGACTCACTCGGACAGACACACGCTCCTCTGCCATTCTGAAGATGAGATTTTGATCTCGAAGTATTAATGTATAATAAATAGGTAATACCCAAAAACTTCTTTATCTTCCTTTATTTTACTAAACGCATTGTGACAGCCTTCAAGACTTAACCATATATATATATATATATATATATATATATATATTTGCGTTACTTTCCTCTGATCGTCTTACCTTGTCACGCATTGTTGAGAACCACCCTCATTTCTCCATTCGTACTCAAATGTTAAGAAGTTAGTTCCACTTGAGCAGCATCTTCCCATGAATCACTACTCTCTGTAAAAAAAAAAAATTTAAAAAAATGGAATTTCCAGTTTAATCTGGTCAAATTTTCCATGTAACATTTTTATTTTATCTATTTTAAATATGAGTATACATTATGAATAAAGTTGATTGAGCGCTATGGAGAAATGTTAAACTTTAAAAACAGTAACTACTTACGCATTTACGAATCGTTCACTAATAAATTTTGATAATTCTCGGCTACTGACGTGCATTTACATTGTATATATAACACGCTAAAATCTGCCTTTCTCTACTGAGTGCCATAGCTTAGAGGTAGAATTGCCGACTGATCCGGCCGGGTTTCAATCCTGGCTAGAATCAAGCAATCGGATGTCTAACTGTACTGATGAGACATGATACAGTGAAACAGGACGTTACGTGGATGACTATAGCTGTGATACAGCGAAACAGATCTGCCTGCGGATGACAATATTTACGCTCTCACGCCCTGATTGAGCACTCTAGAAAAATAGTAGACTTTCATAAACAGTAGCTACTCTGGCATGTACGCATCGCTCATTCAGTGAAATGAATTAGAGCGCTCTAGCTATTGGACGCGTATAATGATATGAGCTAAAAAGTCTGCCTACTTCCACCGAACGCCCATGGGCCAGGGGTAGAGTCGCCGACTGACGCCATTTCGGTCGGGTTTCAATCCTGGGTAAAAAAAGCAATCGGAGTCTAACCGTACTGATGAGCTGTGATACGGCGAAACAGATCTGTCTGCGGTTGACAATAAATACTATATATATATATATATGTGTGTGTGTGTGTGAGAGAGAGAAAGAGTGAAAATGGCAACCCGAGAAGACAGAGGGGATAATACAAAAAATTTAATCTAATTAATATAAATTATCAATTAGATAGAAATAGAGGGCTAAATGGCTATTATACAGAGCAAATATATTGAGATATACTAGATAAGCAGCTAAGTCCCACCATTTTCAAGTTGAAATAGGTAGATTTACCTGTACTTTTTACACTAACGATTTCTTCTGTTGCACTTCCCGCTTGTGGAACTCTCTTCTGGTTTCTTGCTTTCCATTCAACATTGGTCCTCAAATATTTAAATACAATGTCAATCGTTATCTTTTTGTCTTCTGAATTCCTTTTCTCTTATTTTTCTCCTTCCTGGTTTGGTGTGAAATGGTTAAAAAAAATAACGATAAACTGAAAAAAGGATATATATATATAACTACATTAGAGATAACTCTAAATGTATTAACTGCTAATTACAGTTTAAATCTTTGTTTCAAAGAATTTCAAAGAAATAATACTTAGGATGGTGTTCTTGATTTCTGTACTCTCTCGAACAGCTATACTAGATTATTGATTAAGTTATTTCATTTATAACTGGCTCCTGTGAAAGTTTAATAAGGCCTTCGGTCCAAAAGTAAAGGGACCTCTGGTTTAGCTTAGAAAACGACATTGATAACTTTGAATTCCTTAATCCACTACATAGAAATTCAAAATGTCACTTTAACTCTGATTTGAGCTATAAGTCCAATTCCAATCAAAAGAGCGATTTGGGCCCAAATTCTGGTCGACAAGTGAATTCTTCAAATCACAATCTTCTTAGAATTTCAATTGAGTTCTTTAAAACACAAACTCTCGTCAAAAAACCAACTCATTTTGGTTCCTTGACATTTTGAAGAAATAAACTTTATTTTCTCAATTCACGAATTGACAATTCTGTAGAATCACTTTTTTTTTCTCTTTTCTTTACATCTGTAAGAAAACGAAATAGCATTCGACTGAACATGTAGGCCTCGACGAACTTTCCAAGAAAATACCTTCCAATAGCTCAGTATAAAATTAAAAAACAAGAAAAAATCGTTAGAAACAAAGAATAGAACGCCGAACTGTTATGTATTGTTGGTCCTATTACATAGGAGTTAGTATTGGGAAATCTCACAGATGTAGAAGAGACTTGAAGACAACAGAAGTGTGTCTCTACAGAAGGGTGCTGGGAAGAGCGTAAACTAAATACGTGATTAACGAGGAAGCTTTAGGTAAAAGGGAAACAAATGATATTTTCACTTGGAATCCAAAAGAGATAATTCATATTTCTCAAGTAAACAATGAGGAAAGGAGGCTTAGAGAATTTAATGCTCACATGATATACTGAAAGCAAGAAGATCAACAAGCGAATAAGCTACCTACTTAAAGAGTTTGTGTAAATGGTTGGCAGAACAGAAATTAGGATAGAGGGGAAAAAACTTACCTCGAGCCATAAAAGAGAGTAGGTTGATCTTCCACGTTCTGATGGGATTTGACATATACAAGAAGATCATCTGACAAGATGGAATAATTAGTGTATATTTGAGAAACATTTGCAAAATACGCTTTCGTTTAGAGCAGGAGGAAAGAAATTTTAACGCAGAAAACTAAAAACGGAAAATAAAGATTTTCGTATAAAATTGTTTCTTTCTTATTTGTACTTTTTTTCTTTCTTTCTTTCTTTATTTATTTATTTATTTTTGTTTTTAAAATATTGCTAAATCTAACAGCAACAGTTCAAAACAACTCCCATAAAGAAAGTTGAGGAGAGCCATGATCCCCTAAGTCCTGATGGGATTCGGCTTATACCAGAAGATCATCTGATAATATGAAATTATAGGTTTCTATCTGAAAAAAAGTTGAAGAATGCGCTTTAATTTAGAAAATGAGAAAAGAAAATTTCAAACAGAAAACTAAAAACGGAAAATAATGATTTTCGTATGAATTTGTTTCTTTCTTATTTGTACTTTTTCTTTCTTTCTTTCTTTCTTTCTTTATTTATTTATTTATTTATTTATTTTTCGGTTTTTAAAATATTGCTAACTCTAACAGCAACAGTTCAAAACAACTCCCAAAGTTTATACATGCAAAAACATCTTTTAATGCTTTTGCTTTCTCTTCCATTTTTTTACTTTTTTCTCTTTCTTACTCAGTCAGTTAAGTGCCATGCGTGATACACGCTTGGGCGATCATGTCTCGAAAGAAACATGACTGACTGAGCAGAAGATTATCCCGCAGTAGGTTGCCATTGCTTTCTGCGGTAGACTGGTTGCCGACCAAGGCTATAGAACCCAATCTGTCCTGTTATTTAACCCATAACTGGAAGGAAGAGACGGATTAATACCTTTCCCAGGGGTATTTGCGCGTAAGTGAATGCAATGAATTCAGCTGGAATTCGAACTCGGCTCACCCGATTTCCAATGCAACACAATGCACGTGTATCACGTATGACACTCAACTGACTTTCTTACTCACATTGCTTTTTTAATTAGTTTATTTCTTCATTTTCTTTCTTTATAATAAACCTTCTTTTTTAATTTCTTTCTTTCTTTCTTTCTTTCTTTCTTATCTGTTCTCAAATATATTCATCTCTGTTTTGTAATGATGATATGATCACGTGTATTTCCACACAACTACATTCACTCATTGTACATATACACCCGCGACAATCAAGTGATAATCTTGCTTTCCCGCTCTTTTACGGGATGTATATATAGCAGACACGTGGTACACACAGGACAGTTTCAGCAGAACCAGAGAATACAAAGGAAAGCAGTTACAGCTGCCCCCTATAGCCGCATGCTATTGTGGGGTTCGCGCTCTTCAATATCAAGCAATTCTCTCACACACCCGCACTAATTGCGAAACGAAAGTGGGTGCCTTTTTATTTCTTTGAATAACACTTGTACAAATTATTACATATGACACTGATAAATCTTCCAGCGACAAAAAAGTTTACAACTTACCCTAAAAGCTTTAACACAATCTTGTGCCGAAAATGAAAGATATTTTAATAAGACACATTCAAAGTCTGTACAAAGTATGTAATTCTTGTTATTTGCTAATCCACTTTATATAATTACAATTAATGCTTTGACCATTTTATTCAATGTTCCATTTGCTAATTTCATGAATGCTTTCAAACTTATAAAATAATTGTGGGAATGTAGGAATTTAGTTAGGAAATTCTTTGGGAAATGGCCTTGTGCCATGTAAAATTCAAACTTAAATTTTTATGCATTTGAGGTCCCAACAATGACTTAAGAATTAATGTTCTTTCAGCTCTTCTCTATTTGAGTCTTAATTTGTTGAACTGTTTTCTTTCTTTCTTTCTTTTTTTCTTTCTTTCTTTCTTTCTTTCTTATTTTACGGTCTTCTTTTAATATCTCATTCAATTTTCTACTTATTTTAACCTTTCCACTGACATTGGAAGAAGTTCTACGAAAAGATACACCACTTCTCTTTATATGTATTTATTTCATTTTTGTAATGGAGATGTACAAGAATTAGAGTTCGATTTCTTTCGTTCTTTGTTCTTTCTTTTCTTCTTTATAGAATTCTTTCTTAACTATATTCTGATCTGTTTCATAATGAAGACATAATTCGTATTGCCTTTCTTTCTTTATTACACTCTATTCCAAAGTGTATTCATTTCTCTTTCTTATGAAGACTTATGAGAATGAAATCTCGTGTTGCTTTTCTTTATTTCTTCCTTTCTTTCTTTCTTTTTCTTTCTTTCTTTCTTTCTTTCTTTCTTTCTTTCTTACACTCTATTCAAAAGTGTATTCATTTCTCTTTCTCATGAAAACTTATGATAATCACATCTCGTGTTACTTATCTTTCTTTCTTCTTCTCTTTTTTCTTTCTTTCTTTATTTGTTTGTTTTTCTTTCTTACTTTCTTTCTATCTTTCTTTCTTTCTTTCTTTATTTATTTATTTATTACACTCTATTCCAAAGTGTATTCATTTCTCTTTCTTATGAAGACTTATGAGAATGAAATCTCGTGTTGCTTTTCTTTATTTCTTCTTCTCTTTCTTTCTTTCTTTATTTATTTGTTTGTTTTTCTTTCTTACTTTCTTTCTATCTATCTTTCTTTCTTTCTTTATTTATTTATTTATTTATTTATTTATTACACTCTATTCCAAAGTGTATTCATTTCTCTTTCTCATGAAAACTTATGATAATCAAATCTCGTGTTACTTATCTTTCTTTCTTCTTCTCTTTCTTTCTTTCTTTCTTTCTTTATTTATTTGTTTGTTTTTCTTTCTTACTTTCTTTCTATCTTTCTTTCTTTCTTTCTTTCTTTCTTTCTTTATTTATTTATTTATTTATTTATTACACTCTATTCCAAAGTGTATTCATTTCTCTTTCTTATGAAGACTTATGAGAATGAAATCTCGTGTTGCTTTTCTTTATTTCTTCCTTTCTTTCTTTATTTTTCTTTCTTTCTTTCTTTCTTTCTTTCTTTCTTTCTTTCTTTCTTACACTCTATTCAAAAGTGTATTCATTTCTCTTTCTCATGAAAACTTATGATAATCACATCTCGTGTTACTTATCTTTCTTTCTTCTTCTCTTTTTCTTTCTTTCTTTATTTGTTTGTTTTTCTTTCTTACTTTCTTTCTATCTTTCTTTCTTTCTTTCTTTCTTTATTACACTCTATTCCATAGTGTATTCATTTCTCTTTCTTATGAAGACTTATGAGAATGAAATCTCGTGTTGCTTTTCTTTATTTCTTCCTTTCTTTCATTATTTTTCTTTCTTTTTTCTTTCTTTCTTTCTTTCTTTCTTTCTTTCTTTCTTTCTTTCTTTCTTACACTCTATTCAAAAGTGTATTAATTTCTCTTTCTCATGAACACTTATTATAATCAAATCTAGTGTTGCTTTTCTGTCTTTCTTCCTTTCTTTATTTTTTCTATCTCTCTTTCTTTCTTTCTTTCTTTCTTTCTTTTTCTTTCAGATCTTTTTTCTTTAGGGCACTCTATTTCAAAGGGTATTCATTTGTTTTTGTAATGAAACTTATAAGAATTAAAACTCTTCTTTCTTTCTTTCTTTCTTTTTCTTTCTTTCTCTTTTCTATCTTTCTCTAATAACCCCCTCACCTACCTTTCCTTTTCTATCTTTATTTTTTCCTTTCATATCACTTTTACCTATTTATATTAGTTTCACTTTTGTAATAGAATCATATAAAGACTAGATTTCAATTTATTTGTTTCTTTTTTCGTTCTCTACTTTTTGTCATTTTTAATCCCTTCATCTATCTCATATATTCCGCCCTCCATTTTTATCGTATTTTGTTTCTTCTATTTTCCATCTTCCTTGTTGCTATGGCTGACGTTCTTGTTGCTCTTGCCACACTACTTCTCAACTCATTATTATGTTAAAAACCGCCTCGGTCTATTCAAGCTTTTCATTCTCCTTAGCCAGCCAATGTTTTCCAGCGAACAGGATGCCTGCACAATGCTGAACATCGGACATGCAAATCAAGTGTCAAAGTCTCCAGTTTTTCGTCTTTCTATTGCAGCTTCTTTCTTTTGTATGATAAAAAAAAATTTGTTGGCGGATTCAATGACTTTCTCAATACGAACTGAAAAGACGTGACATTTGTTCAGTAGCAAGGGTCAATTAATGACAATTTCATTCTATTGGGTACATTAGTAATGGCCTGAATATAATAAAACACAGTGAAGTCTTCCTTAAGCTAGAGAGATCTTCTAAGCTACCTTTAGCGAGAAAAATTTTCTAGTTTAATTTTTTTTAATTTTTGATTTCCAAATGAAAATATTCTCCTAAATAAAATATCGAACAATTTATGCATCGTTATCGCAATTGTCGTAAATATCATCGTCATGACGAATTTTGATTCTTGTACATTGAAATCCGAAGACGCATTGGCATAGCCAAGGACGCATTTCAAAAGCTAACCAGTATACTGAGAGACAGGAAAATCTCATTAGAAACAAAGAAAAAGTGCTAGACTGCTATGTAATATCTGTCCCTCTATATGGCAATGAATGTTGGACGATCTCCTTAAGGATGAAGGAGAGGCTTGAGGCAGCAGAAATGTGGTTCGACATAAGAATGCTGAGGATACTATGGACTGAGCATACGAGCAATAATAATATGTTGGAGAGGATGCAAACGAGAAAAACAAATATACATAATACCAAGAAGAGACGGCAGAAGTTCCTGAGACAAGTAATAGAATGCGAGAGAGACAGGGGAATGCAGTGTGAGACATATTTGATAGGCCTGAGCAAATGGATGGCGGAGTAGGGTTTCGAAGTGTTAGTCAAGAGGGAAAATATTTAGAGCTACAAGAGATAGGGCTATTTGGAAGTCTATCATCGCCTACGTACTGAAGGGACACGACACATGAAGAAGAATCCTTGTCACGGTTCGATGCGCCCTCGTTATTATGGATGTATTCACATTTTCACGGCTTTCTCAGTATCTCAATTCCCAGATGATAACTTTGTAGATCCTTTCTGTTGCTTTTACGTGTCGTATTGATGACGTCAGACAAAGAAACAGAACTGCAGAAAATCATAAGGTTGGTAGTAAATGAATGCGAGAAGTAATGATTAAAAATTTATTGTAAGAAGGCAGCATGTATACTTTTCAGCAAAAAGATGAGCCCAAGATACGGACTACAAACTGGTGACCCCAAAATCAAATAAGTAAAAAAATCATTCATCTAGGAAGTGTTTTAATAGAAAATGAAAAATGCGACACTGAAATCCGAAGAGGAAAGATGCCGAGTTTTAAGAAACAGTCAAGTTTCGTTAGAAACAAAGAAAAGAGAACTGACATATTATGTAATATCGGTCATCGTCTATGGTAGCCAATGTTATAAAATATTCTTAAAAATAAAGAAGAGATTTGAATTTGTTATCATTTCGAACGATTTGTTATTATATTGTCATTTTTCATCATATTTCGATTTCTGCTATGGCCGCACTACCTACCAAGTCTGCAGTAAAAACCTAAGACAGGTCGTGTAGTGTTGTTATGGCTCCATTTCATGTTTTTCTATTCTATCTCCCCTAACATCCCTAGCGTTACATATTATTATTATTTCATTCTTCATCATATTTCAATTTCTGCTTTGATCTCACTACCAACCAAGTCTGCGGGGAGACCTAAGGCAGGTCGTGGCGTGTTGTTATGGCCCCATTTCATGTTTTTCCTATCTTCCCTATCATACGTAGCTTTACATAGATAAAGTTTTCCTTAGTGTGTGGGCTGTATTTAATAAGACAATTTTTTGTATATCTCTTAAGCTGAGGTTTCCAGGGATTCTTTCAATGTGTTGTTTTGTTCCATTTTCTATCATTTCAAGTGTAACACCCCAACGGTCGTCCTAGGAATTTCTCCGGCGGCCGTTCTCCACGCTGTGATGTTGCCGGATTTTTGTAGAAACCGTCGGACGAACAGCTGGGGGTACAAGACTGACTATAAGGAACGAACTTCCACAATTTGGATGAGTTGAAAGGATGCTTTATTCGTTTAGAGTTAGCCTTTTCGGTTGGGGCAGGCGAATGTGACACACAGCTCTAACTCTAATTAATGGAGATCAACAAACCCAAACTGAACGAAACAAGACGAACGGAGATCCTTACTTCAAGCTCGCACCCGGCTGACTCCCCTTCTCCTTAACTCGTCCTCACTTTTCTTAACTCAACTGACTTCTATTTATTTAAATGAAAATCCGGAAATCCGGAAATCCGGAAATGCTTTAGACCACCGGTGACAAACACTGGCGACTGTAAGTCTGAAATTTCAGTTATCTTTTTTTTATCTTAATAAGGCTTCCGCCGGAAAAGGCTTAATGTGTGGTCAAGATACAGTAAAGGACAGCCTTTGACCGGGTCATCGAAAACGTACTCGCTGAACTTTACACTGAGTCAAATATTTACCGGAGGACAATTTTCCTCATGAAAGAAAAAGCGTTTATTTATTTATTTTTTTCCTCTTCTTTTTCACTTTTGTTAAATATGTTTTTAAACTATTTTCTATTCTAATCTATTTTCTATTTTAATCTATTATAATAAAATACATATATGTTTAGTTATCGTGTCACACAAGTGCACCTACTATCACTGGCACAACTCTTGTTTTCGATTTCCACATTTTTTCTATTTCAATTTCCAGGTCTTTATATTTTGACAGTTTTTCAAATTCCTTGATTGCTATGTTACAATCCGCTGGACAAGCCATATCAATTAATAGACAAGTTTTCTCCTTCTGCTTTTTAACAATAATGTCTGGCCTGTTTGCTTCAATTTTTCTGTCTGTGTAGATGGTGTAATCCCATAGAATGGTTACATCTTCTATTTCTGTAACCGGTGCTGGGTGATGTTCATACCAGTGTTTGTTTACAGATTTTGCATAATGTTTGCACATTGTCCAATGTAAATATTGCCCAACTCTATCGTGGCGATTTTTTATTATTATTATTATTATGTCATTTTTCATCATATTTCGATTTCTGCATTGGTCTCACTACCAACCAAGTCTGCGGGGAGACCTAAGGCAGGTAGTGGCGTGTTGTTATGACTCCATTTCATGTTTTTCTATCCTCTCTATCATCCCCAGCATTACATAGATAAAGTTTTCCTTAGTGTGTGGGCTGTACTTAATAAGACAATTTTTTGTATATCTCTTAAGCTGGGGTTTCCAGGGATTCTTTCAATGTGTTGTTTTGTTCCATTTTTTATCGTTCCAAGTGCACCTACTATCACTGGCACAACTCTTGTTTTCAATTTCCACATTTTTTCTATTTCAATTTCCAGGTCTTTATATTTTGACAGTTTTTCAAATTCCTTGATTGCTATGTTACAATCCGCTGGACAAGCCATATCAATTAATAGACAAGTTTTCTCCTTCTGGTTTTTAACAATAATGTCTGGCCTGTTTGCTTCAATTTTTCTGTCTGTGTAGATGGTGTAATCCCATAGAATGGTTACATCTTCTATTTCTGTAACCGGTGCTGGATGATGTTCATACCAGTGTTTGTTTACAGCTTTTCCATAATGTTTGCACATTGCCCAATGTAAATATTGCCCAACTCTATCGTGGCGATTTTTATATTCGTTTGGGGCAAGCACAGAACAGCCTGAGATTAGGTGGTCTATTGTTTCTTGGTGTTTATCACAAAACCTGCATTTTGGATCCATATTATTATGCATAATATTTGCCTGAAAGTTTCTCGTGAAAAAACTTTGGTCTTGTGCTGCAAGTAAAAATCCTTCAGTTTCAGACTTTAATCCAGATTATTATTATGTCATTTTTCATCATATTTAGATTTCTGCATTGGTCTCACTACCAACCAAGTCTGCGGGGAGACCTAAGGCAGGTAGTGGCGTGTTGTTATGACTCCATTTCATGTTTTTCTATCCTCCCTATCATCCCCAGCATTACATAGATAACGTTTTCCTTAGTGTGTGGGCTGTACTTAATAAGACAATTTTTTGTATATCTCTTAAGCTGGGGTTTCCAGGGATTCTTTCAATGTGTTGTTTTGTTCCATTTTTTATCATTCCAAGTGCACCTACTATCACTGGCACAACTCTTGTTTTCAATTTCCACATTTTTTCTATTTCAATTTCCAGGTCTTTATATTTTGACAGTTTTTCAAATTCCTTGATTGCTATGTTACAATCCGCTGGACAAGCCATATCAATTAATAGACAAGTTTTCTCCTTCTGGTTTTTAACAATAATGTCTGGCCTGTTTGCTTCAATTTTTCTGTCTGTGTAGATGGTGTAATCCCATAGAATGGTTACATCTATTTCTGTAACCGGTGCTGGATGATGTTCATACCAGTGTTTGTTTACAGCTTTTCCATAATGTTTGCACATTGCCCAATGTAAATATTGCCCAACTCTATCGTGGCGATTTTTATATTCGTTTGGGGCAAGCACAGAACAGCCTGAGATTAGGTGGTCTATTGTTTCTTGGTGTTTATCACAAAACCTGCATTTTGGATCCATATTATTATGCATAATATTTGCCTGAAAGTTTCTCGTGAAAAGACTTTGGTCTTGTGCTGCAAGTATAAATCCTTCAGTTTCAGACTTTAATCCAGATGCACGTAACCATCGATGAGTATTAACTTTGTCAACATTGGATTTATTGGCACGTACTGGATATTGGCCATGCAGAGGTTTGTCTTGCCAGCGCTGTTTCATCTTTTCAAGAGCTTTATCTTTGGCTTTCATTTTCATATTTTTTGCCGCAATAGTTGGTTCTTGGCTACTGTTTTGCTTTTCTACAGAATCTACTAACTGTAATTCTTGTTTGTATTTACTGCCTTCTTTTATTATTGAATATTTTTTCTTTCTTTCTTCATGTTGCCTTACTAATTGTATCATCCAATCCTTTGTTGTTTCTATGTATGTTAGTAAGCCAATAGTTGTTGTCTTGTATGACAATTCCAGCTGAATAAGACCCCTTCCACCTTCTTTACGGGGTATGTATAGACGGTCTACATCAGCCTTTGGGTGATGCATCCTATGCTTAGAAAGAAGCTTTCTTGTTTTAGCATCCATTCGCCTGATGTCGTTTAGAGTCCAGTTTAAGATGTTGAAGCTATATTGGACAACTGGGATTGCAAGGCTATTAATGGCCATAACTCTATTCTGTGAATTTAATTCAGTTTTTAATATCATTCGTAGCCTTCTATAGTACTCTTTACGCACTATTTCTTTCATTTTTTTATGGTGAATGTTTTCGCTCTCATTTACACCTAGGTATTTATAAGCTTCTTCTGGTTTCAATTCTTTTATTGTTACAGCAGGGTCTAGGCTAATTGAGGATGTTTCTTGTATTGATCCACGTAAAACTGTAGCTTTAGCACATTTATTCAAATTAAATTTCATTCCAATGTCTTCGCTGAAGCATTTTACAGTTTGCAGAAGACCTTCCAGCTCATTATCATTCTTAGCATATAACTTTAAGTCATCCATGTAAAATAGATGGCTTATTTTCTTTTGGCCTATTTTATAACCACATTCTGTCTTATTAAGTTGACTGGTTAGTGCTATTAATGATATGCAGAATAGTAAGGGAGATAAAGAATCACCTTGAAATATACCTCTTTTGATGTTTATTTCATCAGACTTATAGGTTCCATTTATATGATTGAGGTAAAGGGTTGTTTTCCATATAGACATGCACTGTTTGATGAAGTTGATGATGACGGGCGATATCTTGTATATATTTAAAGTCTTTAAAATCCATTCATGTGGCACACTATCGAATGCCTTTCGGTAGTCTATCCAGGCAGTACTAAGATTTTTCTTTGTCTTGTAGCAGTTTTCCAGGATCATTTTGTTAATTAGCAATTGGTCTTTACAGCCATAACAGCCACGTTTGCACCCTTTTTGTTCAAGCGGTATCATGTCATTTCTTTCTAAGAATAAATATGTTTGTTTTGTTAAAATAGATGTTAGTAGTTTATATGTTGTCGGAAGACATGTAATTGGTCTGTAGTTTTTCGGGTTGTTTGTGTCACCATTCTTGGGTAGAAGAAATGTAATTCCTTTTGTCATCCATGCAGGAATTTTAGTGGGATCGTCAACCATTTCTTGGAGTTCTTTGGCTAATTTTTTATGTGCTGCATTTAAATAATATAGCCAAAAGTTAGGAATTTTATCTATACCTGGAGTTTTCCAATTGTGTGCTTTTTTTTAGTGCAAATTTAATATCATCTTCCGTAATTCCAGACCATGTCTGTTCGGGTTTATTCTTCATTCGTTCTATCTCCTGCGTAATCCAATGTACTTCCTTGCTAGGTTCTTTAGGGCAAGCCCATATCTTTTCCCAGAACTGTGTGACTTCTTCCATTCTGGGGGGTACTGTCACTTCAATTCTTTTTTTACCTATTTCCCTGTAAAATCTCTTTGTATCAGTCTGAAAGATCTTGTTTTGTCTGTAAAATTTTGCTCTTTTTTTTTCTTTTTTATTATTATTATTATTATTATTATTATTATTATTATTATTATTATTATTATTATTATTATTTAATAATTATTTAGAAATCATCCAATTATGAATAAATAAATAAATAATGTGTTCTAAATGTAAGGAAATATTCCCCTTAAAAATGCGCGGGAAAATTCAAAATTTCTCTCTGACCAGTGTTAATAGAACTTGATATACAGCAAGGTCGGAACTAATTACGTCGACTTACTTTATCCCTGATTTTGTCACAATATGACATGATGATGATGAGTGAAAGACCCACTGCCATCGGCATGGAAGATGAAATGCGTCTTATCACCAAAACTTTCTATGAGTAAAAGAGAAAGAAGAAAACGTGACGTTTGCGTTCAATATTTATGTACGGCTTTTTGAGAACGCCATCTAGCGGTACTTAGCTGAAGTTCTTTTGCAGACAAATGGAGTAATTTTTACATGTATTTGCAATAAGTCTTGTTTAACGTATTTCGTTACGATTATCTACGAAGCTGATCTTGGACTAATACCAGACGGTACTATTCACTACACTCGTAATTGTGTGTGTAAATTGCTTAGCTTAACAGTACGACATGGCACCTAGGTATTCTTTATTTATAGAGAATTTCATCTTCGAAAAAGGGACATTTGTTTCTACTTCTTTATACTAATTATGAACTTACTATGCTTTCTTTTTATTTAATTCGATTATTTAGTTTATTATAGTTTTACCGTCAAAATGTTTGACGAAAAAAAATTAATTTAATAATACAAATCTCTTTCGTTTCTCTCTTAATAAAAAGAGGAAACCAAAGAATTTTTTTTATTAGATCATTTCCGCTTTTTTTTTTCAGGAAGGTTGGAATTTTGGCTAAAATGTTGTTTTTCTTACGTCATAGTGAGAACAAAAGATTAGTATTGGTTTGGTTCGTTTTACAACAGATCAACCAGAATTGATTATTTAGTGTCGACAGATTTTTACAATAGATTCGTATGAATAGAATATGTATTCTTTGTAAGAAATCAGTTCGTAGATCAGGTTCCATTTTGACGTGTTTTTTGTAAAGAGTGTTTTATCAAGAGTGAAATGTATTACTGGTGTATATATATATATATATATATATATATTTAATTTGGTGGAATATATATATATATATATATATATATATATATATATATATATACCTATTTTACCTATTACACACTACGAACTATAATCAAATCTAATATAAAGTTTCACAGAAAAAAGTCATTTCCCTAAATTCAAAATTAAGGTTAAATATACAAAATTAGATTAATTATAAAACTGTGCTTAAATTCAAAAATATTCTATAGTTGTACAAATAAACATTAAAGATAGGTCCCAATCCTATCCTTTCCCACCCTTGACACCTCATTATTCTCCCACTATAATAAAACCAAAGAATAAAGGGTAGCCAGGTGGTCATAAAACACACTTTCATGAATCAAGTATCAACCACCTACCCAACTTTCTTCAAAATTCTCACGGACAATTTACAAGACTTATTCCACTATCGCTAACCCCCGCCAACATCCAACACACAACCCCCAAATATAAGAAAAGAGGTTTTCCATTTCTTTCCCCACCACCTGATGAGACATTGGAAGTCCAATGTCGAAACAAAATGTACAATTTGTAGTGGATATATATAAAAAAAATTGTACATGTTCTAACATATAATTCATAATATATATATATATTCCCCTAAAATTACATTACTGGTGTTGTTCTTCAAAAATGTATTACTAGTAATCTTTTTCTTCGAAAATGTAATGCTGGAGATACTTTTTTCTTCAGAAATATATTGCGGATGATAGATTTCTTTTTATTTCAACAATGTTCGCTGGTAATATATTTCCTTATAAATATATTGCTGGTAATTTTTTTTTTTTCAAAATCGGATTGCTGGTAATATTTTTTCTCTAAAAAGTATTACTGTTAATATTTTTTCTCCAAAAAAATTATTGCTGGAATTTTTATTATAAAAGTTTCTTTTTGTGCTCTCGTATTGTTTTGACCCAGTTCTGGTGTTAACTATTTGCCCATAGCTGGGAACCTAACAGGTGCTACCACCCCCGAGTCAGTGTAGACCTGGGAACAACAGAAAATAGTAAAGGGTTCCACGCTCCTCACAAGCTCCCAATGACCGATTAGTATGGGAAATTCTAGCGTCTTTTTATTCAAGAAATGTTATTAGAAAAAATGCGTTTTCCGGCTTATATTTCAAATAAGATTTATCGAATATCCGGTGAGTAGATGAAATAAATAAGTTATGATGCATTTGATATCGGCTCGGAACGAGAAATCGGAGGGATAGTCGTGTTCGAGTTCCAGTTAAATTAATTTCATTCTCTTACGCGCAAATAGCCTTGGAAAAGGTATTTTTTATCACTTCCCTCCAGCTATGAGTTAAATAACAGGGCAGATTGTGTGTTACATCCTTGGTTAGCAAACAATTATACAGACAACCTACTGCTGGAAAATTTTCTGCCCTGTCAGTCATGTCACTTTTGAGACATGATCGACCAAACGTGTATTATGTATGACACTTAACTGACTGATTGTTTAATAATTAAAAACAAAATCTACTCAAATATGGGTTTCGCTAAAAATAACGCCTAAGCCATAAAATAAAAAATGTCCGATTAATAAATGGAAAATCCATTTTTAATACAGAGTGCGATGGGTAAATTGTTGCAATTTTAGATTATTTTTTTTTAAATTTAACACATGTTGGTTGTTTGCTTTTAATTTTGCGGGCTTCACAATATTAGCATCGCCTGTGAAAAAATAGCACCATGACGCCACTCATTCCGACAAAAATTTGGAAACGGCATGCTATATTATTAGCATTTGCACCGGAAGTTCAAATAATAAGATTTCTGGGTGTTTGAGTGTCAATCTGAGGACAGTGCAGAGGATTCAGAAAAAGTTGGATGATATATCTAGTCAACATCATGGTGTGTGGAGTGATAGCAACGTTATGCTTTCTTCCATCTTTCCATACGGCTTCATATTTACTCGGGTTACCAGACTGGCATCAAGGTCCCACCCTTTTACAGTTAGATCAACCAAATTCTACTCCAACCGCTTCTTTTCTCGCGCTTCTCGCCTGTGGAACTCCCTTCCATATGCTTGCTTTCCTGACAGCTATAACCTCCAAGAATCTAAATGCAAAGTCAATTTCACTTGAGTCCAGTCCTTTCTACATCACCCCATATATCTTGTTCTTTTTCTTTCTCTCTACCTTTGTATCTGTCTTCACTCCTGTGTTCAAATCCTTCTCTTGCTTTTTCTCTTTCACCCACTGTAACTGGTTCGTCTTTGTCTTCACTCTTTTCCTGTTTAAATCCTTAACTCTCTTATGTAGCCCCCTGGATATCAGTGGCGTTGGCGCTTTGCTTGGGGTGGAATGATTTTAAAAAATCAAGTGACTTGAGGTGGAAGTGATGCACTGGGTGCATAACAGGGCAGATTGTGTGTTACATCCTTGGTTAGCAAACAATATACAGACAACCTACTGCTGGAAAATTTTCTGCCCTGTCAGTCATGTCACTTTCGAGATATGATCGACCAAACGTGTAGCTGCTGGAATACACTATTTCTGGCAAAACGACTCCGCATTATGTCACACAAGCAGGAGAAACCAGTCGTGGCTGTCAGACAATTTCTGCTACCACATCCCTTTTACTTCTGGCAGCCTAATCTATTGATTATTATGCGTGGGGCGCACTGGAGCGAGACACCCAAAAAAAAAAAAACTCTTTTTAACACCAAAGATAAACTAAAGGCAAGAACTATGGCAGAATTCACCAATTTAAACAAAGAGGCCGTCCAGAAGAGATATATGAGATTCCAAAGTCGTCAGAAGGCCGGGATTGAAACCAATGGTGACTTTATTGAATAGATTTACTCTTTACTATTTCAAGATATTTTTGCCTGATTTTAGTAACCATATCTATAAAAATGAATTATCATTGTTATTTTCATTTACGCATAATTACACCCTTGTACAAATTAATTAAAAAACGGATCAGTTTCATTTGTTTTATAATTCAGTCAGTTTTAGACCCACTGGAATGACAGGGTGTAATCTATTTCTTTTTTTTCTTCCTGAGATTAAGTCATTAGCAGTGGTGTGCAGTAATATGAATCTATTTTTGATGAATTTGTTTGACCTTGAAAAATATTTGTCATCCGTGATTTCACCAAGATTTTTATCATGCCCATACACTATTGTCTCGACTGTCGATTATCTGCAGTAACACTGCAAAACCACACTGGCAAGCCTTCCAGGCAAATTGCGAATATTGTTGATGTCAGCCTTATAACTGTCAGTCGCGTTATGAAGTCGAAGAAACAATCTGGATCCATTAGTTCAAAACGTAAAAGAAATTTGATCGCAAGAAAAGAAAATCGCCAAAAAGTGACGTATACGTGATTAAGGAAAGTGTGACGGATTCCTGAAAGACATTATCGGTATTGTTTCAGTTAATATGAACAAGAGTATATATATATATATATATATATATATATATATATATATATATATATATATATTAGATACTCTCAGTCATTTTATTTTCGATATGTAAATTTTAAATTAAATTTTTTAAAATAAAAAAATCCTGAAATGTTAATTTTATTTTAATTGCAATTTCAATGATTAAATTTACTATTTCAGCAAGCAAAATACTCTGGTGAATTTCTAACAAAAATTATATTGATTGGAATCCAAAATGTATCGATTTATTTTTAATCTTTCAATTTTTCAGCCATTTTTATGCGGTCGACACATTTGCAAGCAAAAATTAATTTTCGGTTTTAAAAGTCTTTCAAAAATAAAATATACATCAGTAAAACATTTTTGGGAGTAATTAGCAAATTATATGCTAAATCAATCTGACTTACACATGTAGTACTTATTTATAGTATGAAATTTAGAATAACACATTTTCTTAATCGGAGAGTTGAACTTTTCGTCCTGTCCGCAGTATATCAAATGTGTTGACAGGTTGTCAGATTAGAGATAAGATATGTATGGCGATCACAAGTGACATAACTGTACAAATGCTGTCAGGTAAGGGGAGGAAACTCTTAATAACATGTGCTTTTAATTTACACATAGAACTTACCATACAAAAAATAGGCTTCAAATACATACAAAAAAGAAATTAAAAATTATTTTAAAAATAGGGCAGTAGAAAGATTTGTATTAAATTTTGAAATTTTCGATAACTAAATATAATATTCGTTTAATAAGTTTTGAAACTTATCCCAATAAATCTTTGAAGTATTTTAAATATATTTTTGAAACTTTAAAAATTATTATAATTACAAAAATATATACAGATCTTTTACTATTGGGAGCAGATTTTTGGAAACAGAGTTAAATTTTTTCAAAAAAATAATATATGATTTTTATTCCCCATCGAGTGCTGCATGTAAATCATTTATCGCAACAAAATGTAATTTCTAAATATTTCATGAATTTACGTGGAGAAGGAGTAACAGAAGTAAAAATAAATATTTTTCCCATAATATTTTTTAAAATAATAATTTCAAAAATAATTTCATTCACTTGTGAATGAAAGTTTCATTAAAATCCGACAATTATTTCATTTTTGCAAGAATTTCCAAATTAATGTGTTTGTCACCGGAAAAATACTGAGTCAAGTAACATTACATTTTCCATTGTAAACTCTCTTCACAATTTGATTACCCACTAACTAAAATCGAAACAAATTTTTTACCAAAATTTCGAACGTGTTAGAAGGGATAAAAATTGTTTTAAAATAATTAAAAAAAAACTTTGATCTTTCCTTTTAATAATAATGTAAACATTTTGATGAAAAAAGTTTACTTTTATTAAGTTTGTTATTTTTTTTATTCATACAATGCTGTTTTTTTAGCGATTTAGTGCAGGTATCCATATGTGTGTGTGTGTGTGTGTGTGTGTGTGTGTGTGTGTGTGTATGTGTGTGTGTGTGTGTGTGTGTGTGTGTGTGTGTGTAATCTTGCAATGGTTTTGTGAGTTTTGGTTACGTTTCCAAATGAATTTTTTATTTCAGTTTTGAACGGTTAAACAAACATGACAAAATGTACCAATTTTGATGAACTGTGGGATGAATATATTTCTTTTCAAAACACGTCATTTTTCTTGGTCGAACTGATAAAGTTTTTTTTAGACTCACTTTCATGTGTGTGCGTGTGTGTGTGTGTGTGTGTGTGTGTGTGTGTGTGTGTGTGTGTGTGTGTGTGTGTGTGTGTGTGTACGCACGTATTGCCATTGGAGAGGCTGTGGAACAAATTTCAAACGGTTTAGTACAGTAAACATTGCTGTTCAGATTGCATGTGTAAATAAACACTTCACAATTAAGTCCTTCCCTGACCTCACCTTTTTTTGCTATTAATGTGTGCAATTTTACTTCTACGCAACACTTCTGTCCCATCTTTCCCCTAGCCAGGGAGATTAGATTATTAAACTCTTGGCGCCGTTCTGTCACGCAAGTATGTCAACTTCAAAGAAGAAAGTCGATTCGGGCCGGAAATGTAAACAATTAAACTTTCATTTCATTTCTCAAAGCTTTTCATTAGACAAAGACTTTTAGACTTGTTTTCCTTTGCTTCTGGTGGTTTTATTGCTTTTAAAGACATTAGCTAAAATTATCAAGGAATAATGGTGTCAGTAAGACATAATTTTGTCGGGCGTTTTGTGACTGAAGGATCTGATATCAACGATCAAAATGTAGTGATGTTGAGAAATAGGCAACTTGACTATCTTTGAAATTTACTTAACATTGATTAATATGGTACATGTTTATGACCTTCATGGGGATCGAACTCACTACACTAAAAAAATATCAAGCTTGGTAAATACGACTCTCTTCCCTCATCTACTCCCTTTCTCTCTCTTCTTTATATCTATCTACCTATCTATCTCTCCCACTTAAAAAGAAATAGTATTAAAAACTGCCGACATTTTGTGTCCATTCATTTTAATGATCGATCTTTTCAAATTATGAATAATCTTTCACAGGCAAAAAATAAATTCCATCAGAAATTGTGACAAAGCGGCGGTCAGCCATGTCTAGTGCAAGGCGAAGTCACAAACATAGCCGACATTCCTCACAACTTAGGGATTATCAGGATCATCATCAGAATTATCAGAAATTTGAATGTTGGATGTTGGAATGTGTTTAGATACAAGTATTCCGTTTTTATGTTTAAGTAGAATTTTATTAACAGTGTAACATGAATTCGTAGGAGTTAAATGTTCAAAGAGAAATTGTAGTACGTAGTTAAATGTTTCAAGGGAAATAGTAGTAAAGAGTTAAGTGTATCCAGAGTTTGTAGGCGTAAGTAGCAGAATCTGTATATGTTGAAAGATTAACAGATTACTAGTAAAGTCTGTGTCCCGTTCTATTATATACCTGGCGAAAAAGTGAAAAGGAAGGTAAAGCACTGAAGAAAATTTACTTATCGGACGTTAGTTTTTAGGAGTCACTTGAAGTATCTTGTTGTTGTTTCCGTCTTCTTCTTTGTTGACTGCGGGACGGTTGAGGCTGGAGAAAAAAGAGGTAAAGGAAAATAGCACACGAGAAAGAAGAACGAATGTGTGATGGGACCTTAAGTCTGGGTCAGGATTGAAGTTTCTTTTGTCACATTTTAGCGTGTCGTCTCTCTGCTTCCATCTGACTGACTGACTGCTTCGACTTACTTTCTGTTTTTATAGCCAAAGACAATTTTAACATAGGCTTGTTAACTATTCTCTCAGTTTTGCAAATTTTTTTTTTTTTGCAGAAAATTGGAGTAAAAGAACAATTCTACTATGAAAAAGACTGGTGAAATTCTTTGGACACATAACGAAGAAGAAGAGCTTGGAAAACCTAACCTACACATGGCACAATAATGGTAAAACGGATAAGGAAAAGCAGCGAGCCACTTACTTAACGAACTTGGATAGGAGAACAAGGAAAAATAAAGGGAGAAACATCACCACAGGAAACAATTGGAAGTTTTAGAAAGCCATGATCCTCTATGCCCTAAAGTATCGCGGCACATAGAAATATATATTAGTCATCCATATATATATATATATATTAATCACTCATAGTCATCCACATACAAGTCGGTTTCGCAGTGTCGCTGGACACATCAACTTGCTTCTGGCCGGGATCGAAACTTGTCCGATTTGGTGTCAGTCGAAGTCGCTACCTATTAAGCCATAGACGCATGAAATCGGAGAAAGCAAATTTTAACGTGTTGTATATAAGCAGTGTATACACACGCATGTCACCGAAAGAATACAATTCATTTGAAGAGTAACGCATATATTGCAGAAGTGGAAACTGTTTTTAAAATTTTCTTCTCTAGAGAGCTTAATATATTAATCAACCACATACAAGCCTGTTTCGCTGTATCAAAGCTCATCAGTTATATATAAGCCTGCTTATGAAATCTGAGGAATAAAAATGATAACATTACTGTAACAAGATTGTTGATATTTGTGATGTATATAACATAGAACTTTTGACTAAATTGAAGCACAAAGAAAATAACTTTATATAGGAATTTTTGTAATTTTGCCTGTGCTCATTTTCAACGAGATGAAAAATAAACAAATAAGTAGGACTCACTCTTCTCGGGAATGTTGTTTCTGTTGATTACAGGGATCACCGTGGAAATTGTATTCTCTGAGTAAACCCAAATCTCTAATCCTTTAATATGCGATTCCACAATATATATATATATATATATATATATATATATATATATATATATATATATATATATATATAAAGCACGGGAAAAATAAAGCCTAACGAATATGAAAAACCAGTGCAATAATCAACAATGTGCTATTTAATTTAATTTCTTTTTAAATCTTACATAACCAATAGTTTAAGAAAATCTTCTTTTAGTCATTACGGTTTCATTAAACTTAGTATAAACAATCAATTTAGAGAAATTAAGACGCTACTGAAACAAAAATATAACGTAAATGTAATTCGCTTTAGATTCCTAATTGTGAAAAAATATTTTAGAAGTACATTTTAGAAAAAATCAGTATAAACTACACTTCATGCAAATGAAATAGTTTTGTCGTAATTTTTGAAAATTTTCTAATGGAAGGTGAAAAAATTTAAAATAATAAAAACTTAAAATAATAACTTACGTTTAATTACTGAAGTAAATATTGGTTATTCTTGTACAAAAAAATCTGTAAATAAATGTAGGGAGCCAGAGACAGGTGAAATGCTTTCAATTAAAATTATTTTAAAAAGATTAAATTATTTTTTATTTCCAAACATGTCTTTATTTAATTAAAAGAATATTTGTAAATAACAGTGAGAAGATGAATCCAAAAATCGTACTGACAAATTACAAGTAATTTTTTTTTTAAATAAGTACTGAGATTTTTTTCTGTCCAACCAAACAGAGAATAACATGTTTTATTAAATTATACAAGCACTAATTCTCAAAACGACATTTTCTTTGAGATTCATTTTTTTTACTGAAATGATATATTTAGGGAAACGTTTAGGTAAAACGTTTTTTTATTTTTAAAAATTCAGTTTAAAAGTTAGTTATCGAAAATGAGTGGAGGTACCTACTTAATATTAGGTATCTCTAATCCATTTTCGATATCCAAGTTTTAAGTTGAATTTTTGAAAATAAAAAAAAAACGGTTTCTTAAAACTTTAATTTTAGCTTAATTAAAAGCTACGTGATTAAATTTACTATTTCTAGTAAGCAAAATACTCGAGTGTATTTTAAACATTAATTATATGGTTAGAAAATTTTATAAAAATTTAATTTTTGGCCATTTTTGAGCGATCGACACATTTGTAAACAAAAGTTAATTTTTGGTTTTAAAAATCTGGCAAAAATCAAATATATATCTCTCACGCGTTATTTTTGGAAAATTTATTGTTAAATTAATCTGATTTGAAACCAATATTACTTGTTTATGGCATGAAATTTAGAATAAAAGTATTTTTTAATGAGAAATGTCAGACTCGTTGACGATTCAAGTAGGCGATGATAACCCCTGTCATTAGATCAGTTCACACATCTGGAAGTATGGTTATCAAAAATTGACATATCCCAAATTAATATTTCGTAAGGGGAACAACCCTTAAAGAATGCGAACTTTTAATGATAAATATCTCATAAGTAAAAGAAAATGTGTAGTTTAACAAAAATAAAAGAAGTAAAAATTATTTTAAAATCTTAATTCTAAATAATTTGTATTAAGCTGTTTAATTTTCGATTCGAAAATAAAGTCCTTATTTAATAAATTAATAACTGAAGACACTGAGTACCTGGAAGAAATTTGAAAGATGTTTGAAATTTTAATTAGCAAAGAAAAAAATAAAAACAATTCTTATAAAAAATCATTATTCATCGAATTTTTTTATCTTCTTCATAACATGATATCCTAAAAGTATATTATTTATAAAATCAATTAAAAGTTTATCTACATTAAAAATAGCGTAGTTTTAATGCATTTTTTTCTTTTACTTTCGGAGTAGGTTTACGAAAAAATGGTCTAGTAACTAAAAAATCTAATAAAACAAATTGGTAAAAAAACTAATAAAAAAAATATGTATTTTTCTAGAAGTTTTTTTTTAATTAATTGAAATGCGGGATTACACATGTAAAAAATATTTTTATAAGGTTTTCTAAAAATAATAATGCATAAATAATTTCATTCATTTGTGAATAAGTCCTGAAAGTTTCATTAGAATCAGACAGTTGATTTTTGCAAGAATTTTCAAAAGTATGTGTATTTCAATGCCAAAAAACGACTTGCGTTATATAACTTTTTTCTTAGTAGTCACATTATATAAACATGGAGTGAATCGCTGACAGAAATCAAAATAAGAAATTTTAACTGAAATTTCCAACGTGTTAGAAAGGATTTAAAATTTAAAAAAAAATAACAAAATTTGATCTTTCCTCTTAATAATAACGGAAATATTTTGATGTTAAAACTTTGTTTTTATTAAGTTTTATTTTTAACATCATGCTATGCGGTTTTTCGGCAATTGCGCGGAGGTACTTACTTAATAGATAACCCTACAAAAGGCAAGCCTGACCATAGTGGCCGAGGGCATCATACACAGCCGCTTTGTTTTACTCATCGTATTCGGTGACAAGTCGCCCGTGTTACTCTTGGTGAGTCGAACAATAATGCTGGTTCGCAAATTACTCAAAAGTTTCAAGAAAAATAATGATACACCCTAAGAATAAATATTGAAATCGGTCAGTATGTAAGCACTTTATTGAGTGTGATTGGTTTATAAATATTGTATTTGATATTTTAGCTGCCACTACACTTGTTCACAAAAACTGCTATATCTTAGGAAATACGTTTATCGTTAGTGAAGTTTCACTGGCCGTCTTTGTTGTTGGATATAATTTTTGTTTGAAGTCGACGAATGGCCGCCAAGGAAAATTCATTGACCGTCTTATATTGTCTGCTCTTTGGTAGAAAATAAATTTGGGGTGTATTTTAATATGGTATGTATGTATATGAATATGTAATTGTTTTGGAAATAGAGTTTATTTTTTATCGTCATAAACGAATTTAGTATAGGAAATGAGGATTTATTTTTATCCGTTTGTATTACTTCAAACGTTTTTATTATTGAATACCCTTATATGAAATGAACAATACATTTTTATTCATATTTTTTAAACGGTGCGTATTACGTCTATAGGTCTGCGAATTTGAGAAATGCAAATAATGAAATAGGTGCTCTCTTGCAAGAATCGAATCTACGTACGCCTTTGTAGAAGAAACCACTATTTCAATCGGTGTGCTTTACCTCTAGGCTACAGAGAATGCCAATTACTTTATATTCCATTTTAAGGAAAGAACAGCTACCAATTCAGATATTTTTAACGAAAAACGGATGTATGTTCAATTTCGAAAGAATATATTTAATTTTAATCTGACATAGTTATTTAGTGGATACTCGAATTTGAAACAGACAACCCCATTTTTATTTATGTTATTTTCATTACGTCTATCTGCATGCGCATTCGAGAACTCTAAACCCGGACCTTTTAGATATAGGTAAAAATATAGATAAAAACAGGGCGTCTATTTCAAATACGAGTATCCACTAAATAACAACTTTTGAAATGAGAGTGATAACAATGTCGAATTCAAATTAAGTCCATTAATTCGTTCGTATTGTGTGTGTGTGTGTGTGTGTGTGCGTGCGCGCGCGCGTTTATGACAATCTGAAGCTCTCTACAGCAGTGACGATGAAGAACTGAATATTTTCTGTTTTTTTTTTTTGCGTCACTTGTTACTGACAAACCTTCATATACATTGCCAACGCCGTACCTCTTTTCGACTCAGATATCCTTAAAGCCTAGACTTCTATACTCATGCGCACGGAGGTCTGCCAGCCTGCAAATCTTGTATAAATGAACGTTGCTTTTTCATCGATTAACGGACGACTGCTAATCTTTTATTTTCATCTTCTAAACACGTTTAGCTTTTTTTTAATGTTTTATTTTTGTTGTTTTTTTTGTTTCTTGATTTTTGTAATTTTTAACCCCTGTCGATCTTATGCAGCTATAAAAACTGGAAGCTTGATTCTCTTGCGCGATGTTTAAATCTCATGTCAGTTAAAAACTATTTTTTGTTTTTTTTTCTTTTTTCTTTTGTTTTATTTACTTTTGCCTCTGTTCCATTCGTTTTAGAGATCAACTCATTCTAAAATGTTAGTTACTCGACTCTCAAGTTCATTTAGAACATGTAGGAATTTGGTAGATTCAGTTTTCTATTCAAATGCGTTCTAACTTTTCATGTCTATCATATCTTTATATGTATTCAAAAACGTTCGAAATTTTAGTAAAAATCTTGTTATTTTCGTTAGCTAGGAATCAAATCCTTACGAAAGTTTACAATGAAAACGTAATATTACATAACTCAGTTTTTTTTCCTGTGTAAAACACATTAATTTGGTAATTCTTGCCAAAATCAAATAATTGTCTGATTTTTATGAAACTTTTAAGACTCATTTACAAATGAATGAAATTATTTTTCAAATTTTAATTTTAAAAAATGTTGGTAAAAATATTTTTTTACATCTGTTACTTAAATTCATGAAATTTCAAGAAATAAAATTCTATACGCAAAATTTGGTTTTATTAGCTAAACGCAAGACTCATTGGGGAATGTAAATAATCTTTTATTTTTTCAACCATTTAGCCCCTTTTTCCAAAAATCTCCCCCGAATAGGAAAAATAAATAAATGCAAAAACTATAACATTATTTGATGAGATAAGCTTGTAATTACTTTAATAAATAATATAAATTAAGGACATTATTGTCTGAAAAAAAGATTTTTTGTTAATAATAAAATTTTAAAAGAATTATTTTAATTTCTAAATTATAATAATTTATAAAGTTTCAAAACTATATTTGAAATATTTCTAAGATTTGTAGATGTTATGTTGGTAGATTATAAAGTGAAGACTATATTTAATAATCGAAAATTCTAAAGTTTAATACAAATCATTTATCCATCGTATTTTTAAAATCATTTTCAGTTTTTTGCTGTTTTTTTTTCCTTTTTTGTGTATTTGAATTTTTTGTCTGTTAATTTCTATGTGTACATTAAGAGGTCATGTGTTTCACGGTTTCTTCCTATAACTGAAAAGAATTTGTACAATTTTGTCACTTGTGATTGCAATACACTTATCTTATCTCGCATCTGTCGCCTGGTTAACACATTTCAAATAAGGCGGAAAGGTCAGAAAGTTCATCTCTGTGTTTAAGGAATAGTTTTTTTTTCTAAATCTTATGCTATAAATAGGTTATACTTGTGTAAATCAGATTTATTTAACATTAGATTTGCCAAGTTTCCAAAAATAATATGTCACAGATGTATATTTTAGTTTTGTAAGATTTTTATGAACTTTTTTTTACAAATCTATCGATCGCTTAACAATGGCCAAAAAATTTGAAATTTTTTTTAAATTAAGAAATTTTACATTCGAATCAATGCAATTTCCGTTTGAAAATATACCAGCGTGTTTTGCTTAATGGAAATAGTAAATTTTATTATTTAGCTGTCAATTAAAACTAAAATAAAAAATTCAGGGAAAGTTTTTCTTTATTTTTAAACATTCAGTTCAAAAATTACTTATCGAAAATGAGTGGTGGTACCTATATTAATATCTCGCGTTATAGAGAAACTATTCTTATTGAAATATGCGATAATTATTCAGTTCCATCCAGCAATAAGCTACACGTGCATATATATTAATATGCTTGTTAAGTGATCTATTTTCTCTCTCTCTCTCTATATATATATATATATATATATCTTTACCTAATCTAAACACTCTTACCACAAAAAAAGTACCCTAATAAAACGAAATTCATTGGTCAAATTTTCACGCATCTTCTTTAAAATATATCAGCATGTGGAAAGTCATGAAATCTTTCTCTCTCTCTCTCTCTCTCTCTCTCTCTCTCTCTCTCTCTCTCTCTATATATATATATATATATATATATATATATATCGTATATTTGGACAGCAGTCTCTCTTTCATGCAGGTTTCATTAAAAATGACAGACAAGGTGTGATGGTTATGTTTTTATGTGATTTTTAATGGAATCTTAATTTTTTTTTTTGAGGACATAAAATATATAATAATTGTCGGTACATAACACATGGCACTACTCTACATCATACACAATACCACATACATTATGCTACACATAAAATAATATTCATCCTTGAAAATGCCTAACAGTGTAGTCGAAAGCGATCGGATAAGCAAAATATTTAATGTTTAAAAAAATTAAAAGTTTAAAAATTGCTATAATTAAAATGAAAAAAACAAACAAATATAACCAATTCTTTTAAAATATTTATCATTCAGCATGTTTTTACTTCAGACAATAGTGCACATGATATATATATATATATATATATATATATATATATATATATTATGCATAAAAGCAATTAAATGCTTTTCTACACAAATACTCTTTTAGTCTTATTGCATTTTTTATATCACAACTGAGAGCAGATTTCTTATTACTGGGGATCCAATTTTTAACAAAAACTTCAGGTTTTAAACTCCCAGAGTTTTTTATAACTAATATAAACATTAAACACTACAAATATTGAATTTCTCGAAATTTCATAAAATTAAATAAGTGGCAGTTAACAGATGTAAAAAAAACATTTTAGAAATATTTCCTAAAACAACGTTTATAAAATAATTTAAGTCATTTGTTAATAACCCCTAAAAATTTCATTAAAATACGACAGTTATTTGATTTTTGCAAGAATTTCTCAAATGTATACATATATTGCAGCGAATGCAAAGAATGGGTGGCCTGGAAGCCAGATATGTCGCAATTATCGTTACTGCTGTAGAGGTACATTTTCTTCTTTACTTCAGCAAACGTTAATTCAAGAAAAAAAAAAAGAAATACGTCGGATTTTGGGTTAACAAATGCACAATTTATTTACATGTTTACAAAAAGATCAAACTAACCGTTGCTGTTGTGATGGCAATGGAGTAGGTGAGGAAGAAAGAGAGAGAAAGGAGAAGGCGAAAGAATGTTGGTTGCTTTCGGCTGATGTTCTCTGACGACAGAGGCGTCGGTCGGTTGGAGAGGTTAGGGGAGCGCGCCGCTTAACCCTGAAACTGTGTCTCTGCGTTACCCGCTCTCCCCGTCAGATGTGCGAGCGATTCATGCGGGTTTTTACAACAAAAATAAAAGTTCACATAGGCCTGTTACTTTTTCTGTTTCTCTTCTTTCAATGGTCATCTCTTCAGCCGTAGCCATTTCTTTTTTCTGTTAGTTTATAAATATTTGTTAAAACAGGCTCGCTAAATGAGTAATGAATATAATTTTTTTTAATCAGAAGATATGCGTCGATTCCATGCTCAGAAACTAAAATTTGTTATTCTGCTTTTGGTCGTCGAGTATTCAACATCCGATTTATATAGAAGAGTGTAAGAAACACAACAATATATATATATCCACAGACAGATCTATTTCGCTGTATCAGAGCTCATCAGTACGGTTAGACAGCCGATTGCTTTTTACTCAGAATTGAAACCCGACCGAATTGGCGTCAGTCGGCGATTCTACCTCTGAGCTACGGGCGCTCGGTAGAAGGATGCAGACTTTTTAGCGTGTATGTTACCATTATACACGCCCAATAGCTAAGAGTGTTCTAATTCATTGCTGAATGAACGATTCGTAGATGCCAGAGTAGCTACTGTTTTTCAAAGTCTACCATTCTTCCAGAGTGCTCAATCAGGGTGCGAGAGCGTAGTTATCTGGTACAGTTCTTTGTTTGTGATTGTGTAGCTCCAGTTCAGTATATTTGAAGAAGGATGATCCTTACTCTGACCTACGTGGTTCACATACTTAAAGCCATTTTGTCTCTTCAAGAGGAGAAAAGTAGTTGAAACTACCCCTAGCGTATACTGTTCTATGTTCAGGTTTCTTATCTCATGTACTGGTTCATACACCGAAGTGTGTGAAGTATTTACTATTTACTTATTCCACATCTTGAATTTTTTGTTCTATCATTGCTTTAATTTTAATATTCTAATTTCAAATCATTGTTTCTGTTTGGAAAAAGTTTATCGTGAGTTCTACTTGGTAAAGAATGCTGAATTTTTGTTCAATATCATTCTCGTTTCAAATATGAATGCCTGTATAATCGGTATACCTAAGCGTTGTGGAGCAGTGATTATCGACTCGGAACGAGGAATTAGAAAGCCGAATTGTAATTCCAGTTGAATTTGTTGCATTCACTTAAGCGCAAATATTCTTGGGAAAGGTATTAATCCATCTATCCTCCATGCAGCAATGGGTTAAATAGCAAGACATATCGTCTATCGTCTTGGTTAGTAACAAATCTACTTCAGAAAGTAACGGCAACCTACTGCGAGAAAATATTCTGCACAGTCAATCATATCTTTTTCGAGACATGATCTCCCAAGCTTGTATCACGCATGGCACTTAATTGATATAATCTTTACAGCTACCCTCATAATCAGTATCCGCCCATATATTGAATACTGCTGCCACATCTGGTCGGGTGACCCTGCTATTCATATAGGGGTTCTTGACGAAATCCAACTGAGAATATCTAATGTGATCGATCCTGACTTGGCAGCTCAGATTTAGTCATTCTCTCACCGGCGTAATGTAGATTCTCTGTGTCTCTTCCACAAGTACTTTAATGTCTTCTGCTCCAATAAACACTGGTGCCCCCTATGTATGACTTTATCCGAGCTACTAGACATGCAAGTAGGTCCCACCATTTCACAGTGAAACCAATACAAATGTAACCGCAACTACTCTATCAGTTATTTTTCTTGCACTTCCCGCTTGTGGAATTTTCGTTCCGTATACTTACTTCCCCACCAGCTACAATCTCCAAGAATTTAAATGTAAGGTCAATTGTCATCTCCTATCTCACTGACTCGCATCCTTTCCCTGATGATCTTTTCTCCGTTAATTCCACTCTCATCACACCAGTATACTCATCGTTCTCTTACCCTCTTCCTGACTTCCCCTATAACCTGTCCCTCTTTTTCCTCATCACTTTCCTTTTATGCAACCCCCTGCGTACCAACGGCAGCAAAACTACCTTGCTTGGAGTGAAATTTTGGGTACGGCGTGGAATGTTTAAAGGATTCCTTTTCACAGCTAGTGTATAAGCAGTGCATACTCTTGAAAGTTAAATAGACTGGGACTTTCATTTCCTTTCAGGCTTACGGCCATATCACTTTGAACACACCGGTTCTCGCTCGATCACCGAAGTTAAGCAACGTTGAGCCTAGTCAGTACTTAGATAGGTGACCGCTTGGGAATACCAGGTGCTGTAAGCGGTTAGTGACGAATGTGCGTTGTGGTGCAGTAGATATCGGCTCGAAAAGGGAAATCGGTGAGCCGAGTTCGAATTCCAGTTGAATACCCTGCATTCGCTTAACCACTGGTACCATTGGGAAAGGCATTAATCCGTCCCTTCCCTCCAGTTATGGGTTAAATAACAAGGGTAGGATTGGGGACTCTGCCCTTAAAAACAAATCCTAATGAATTGATACTCGAAAAGAAAAAAGTATTACTAGACACAAAAATTATTTTAAATAAAAACAACAACAATAAATTGTTGAAAGATAAAGGTATTACCAGCAATAAATAAATAAATAAAATTTAGGTTGATATGCCACAAAACAACCAACAATCATTTCCTTTCTGGAATCCAAATGAGTTCTGGAATGTTTCACTACTGGGTTCCCCATCGGACATTTATGACTTTGTGAACCGATATAGTTCTTCTATCAGATCTGAATATTCATCGGATTCGGAGATTAGAAAGAGTTTTTTGTCGAGTGAGAAGAAGAAGTTTCTATTGATATAGTTGCATGTTAATGTGTGGGCTGTATATCAAGTCTATACTAGCAAAAATAGGCAATATTTTGGACTTCTTTGATGACATATATGTCATCATTAGAACAAAGGCCAAACTGTGTCCTGAAAAGTTAATTTTCATAGAATAAATGGTGTGGATTATATCTGACAAAATGATTAAATAAAGAACAAATGGGCAAGTCTTTATGAATTTCACATGCTTCCATATATATTTATCAGCAATTTTAGAAAAATGGATAGAGTGGGGATGTTACAATTAAACAAAAAGATTTTTTTTTATAATCGTCTCACCCCAAAGAAGGCAGTCCTGCCACTGGTGTGCAGGGGTAGCATAATAGGAAAGTGAAGAGAGAGGAGAACAGGTCACAGTAGGTGTCGGAGAATGGGTAGGAGAAAGACGGGTACATTGGTGTGAATAGAGCAACGTGAAAGGAAAGTGTAAAATGAGAAGACGGATAGAGTCAACGAGATTAAAAGATGACGGTTAAGGTTGCATTTAAACTCTTGAAGATTGTAGTTATTTGGGAAACAAAAATACAGAAAGAAGTTCCACAGGCGAAAAGTGCGAGAAAAGAAGCTGTTAGAGTAGAAGTTGTGGTTGCACTTGATTGTTTTCTTTACAAATCTACCATCCACCGTGCATTGAATACTGCTGTCATATCTGGTCGCCCGCCTCTGCTGTTCATCTTGGTGTTCTCGACAAAAGAGAATCTGCAATGTATTCGATCCTGATCTGGCGGGTCGGCTCCAGTCTCTTTCTCACCGACGAAATGTGGCTTCCCTCTGTCTTTTCTATAAATGATATCACGAATTCTGCTCCGACGATCTTAGCTCCTTGCTGCTATTCTAGTAGCTCGAGTAAATTCACGCAGTGGGGGCATTAAGGAGCTAAGCTAGTCGCAGCAGAATCCGTGAAAGTATTTGTAGAAAATGTCGGAAGCCACATCTCGTCGGTGAGAGAGAGACTGGAGTCAAGCTGCCAGGTCAGGAACACTCTGTGGTGAACTGGGGCAAGAAGTGGCTTGTCAACTTCAATTCCTCTAAGACCAAGCTCTTGTCTGTCAACCATTACAGGCAACCTCTTCTGCCTCCCATAAGCATGGACCAGGTGATTCTCCCGGAGAGTAATACACTACGCCTCCTCGGACTTACCCTGTCCTCAGACCTCAAATGGAACCACTATATTGAATCCATAGCAAAATCTACTGCTAAGAAGGTTGGGTCACTATGTCGATCCAGGATGTTTTTTCCACCTGAATCCATCCTGCATATATACAAGTCAACCATCCGTCCGTGCATGGAGTACTGCTGTCATTTATGGTCAGGTGCCCCTGCCGTTCTCCTCAGTGTTTTTGACAAGCTCCAAAGGAGAGTCTGTAATGTGATAGGTACTGATCTGGCGACTCGACTGCAGCCAGTTTCCCGTCGTCGAAATGTGGCCTCCCTCTGTCTCTTCTATAAATATTTTCATGGCTTCTGCTCGGATGAGCTTAAGTCATTGATGCCTCCTCAACAGGTGTTTACCCGTGCAACCAGACTGGCAACTGGGTCCCACCCATTCACAGTCAGGTTAGCCAAATGCAGACGACAATTCTACTCCTGCAGCTTCCTCTCTCGCACTTCCCGCCTGTGGAACTCACTCCCGTATTCTTGCTTTCCTGACGGCTACAACCTCCAGAAATTTAAATGCAAAGTTAATACTCATCTACTAACCACTGGACTCTAGCTCTCTCCCCTCCCCTGTATAATCTTCACTTTCTCTCCGCCTATGTATCTGTCATCGCACCTTCTTTCTCAGCTTTCTATTGTTCCTTTCTAACTAGTTTGTACTCCTCACTCTTTTCTAATTAATCTTTTTACATTTATGTAACCCCCTGCACATCAGTGGTGTTTCCGCCTTGCTCGGGGTGAAATGATTAAAAAAATATATATATATATATTGCAGATTCTCTTTTGGATTTTGTCGAGAACCTCAAGATGAACAGCAGGAGCGCCCGACCAGATATGACAGCAGTATTCAATCTACGGCGGATGGTAGATTTGTACATGTGCCTGATAGATTATTGTTTTTATTGGTTAGTATAATTCCTTGTGTTCATTTTTTATCTTTAGTATGTATATATGTGGGTTTTAATTTTTTGTGGGCGTTTTGTTTATATCTTATGGTGTGTATGCGTATGTATGTCTGTGTGTGTTTGAGTGTGTGTGTGTAGGTGCGTGTGACTATACCTGTGTTTAATTCTTGAAATGGTTGTATTATAAAAACCAATTTTAGTGATATAAGTATGTATGCTTGAGTATGTTATATCGGTAAGGTCGACATAGTTAAATTATATATATATATATATATATGTGTGTGTGTGTGTGTGTGTGTGTGTGTGTGTGTGTGTGCAACGTCTATGCAAGATAGATATATTAAAGATCTATGTACGTTAATGTTCTTTTCTTTCCTGTAAATGCTGCAGACTGGTGTATGTGTGTCCGTTATTATTTGGCCTGCCACATACGGGCAGCAAACTGGCCGTTAGAACAGAGAGCTCCATTGAGTGGTATTCAGCACTCACAATGGACACAGACAGTTCGACTCCTGCATCGCATCATTCGAAAAAGACAGAATGAAGAAGTGAAGTCGGCGCTATTGGCGCGGTCATTCACAGCGACTGCTGTCGGCAATAACAACTATGAGATGAAAAGAAGAAAAAGCAAAGATCTCAATAGGTATTGTTGCCGAGATCAGGATAATAAGTGGGTAATGGGAAGGAAAGGAGTTACAAAGCGATGATAGGATAGGAAATGAAAGGCAAGTAAAGGAAGAAAGAAAGAAAGAAAGAAAGAAAGAAAGAAAGAATTGAATTAAAAGTTGTTGAGAAAAATAGATTAGAATAAGAATTACAATGAACAGGAAATGGAAGAGAAATTCAAGAAAGAAAGATAAAGACAAAAAAAAAATGAACAAGAAAAAACAAGCGAAAATAGAATATAAAGTGAAATAAAGAATGAAAGAAAAACAAGCAAAACAATGAAGGAAGTTGTAAATGTTTGGGAAAGCATTCATTAGAAGCAAAAGAAATTAAAGAATGAAAAGAAAAACGGACAGGAAAATATTTACGGAAGAAAAAGGAGAAGAAGAAAATGAAGAGAAACGGAAAGATGCCATTAATGAAAGAGGTTAACATGCGAATGGAAAAGGGATGAGAAAACATTTAAGGTAAAATGTGAAAATGGAGTAGATAAAGAGAAATAGAGAAAAAGATGAAAAACAGGGTAAATAATGGAAAGCAACACTGCAAATGAAGAAAGAAAGAAAGAAAAAAGAAAGAAAGAAAGGGTGAATAATAACGAAAACAATACGAAAGAAAGAAAGAAAGGGTGAATAATAACGAAAACAATGCAAAAGAAAGAAAGAAAGAAAGAAAGAAAGAAAGGGTGAATAATAACGAAAAGAATGCGAAAGAAAGAAAGAAAGAAATGGTGAATAATAACGAAAACAATGCAAAAGAAAGAAAGAAAGAAAGGGTGAATAATAACGAAAACAATGAGAAAGAAAGAAAGAAAGAAAGAAAGGGTGAATAATAACGAAAACAATGCAAAAGAAAGAAAGAAAGAAAGGGTGAATAATAACGAAAACAATGCAAAAGAAAGAAAGAAAGAAAGAAAGAAAGGGTGAATAATAACGAAAACAATGCAAAAGAAAGAAAGAAAGAAAGGGTGAATAATAATGAAAACAATGCGAAAGAAAGAAAGAAAGAAAGAAAGAACGAAAGAAAGAAAGAAAAGGGTAAAAAAGGCAACAAAGCAAAAGAAAGAGAGAAACAAAGAAACAAAAAAAGGAGAATAATAGCGACAAGAATACAAAGAAAGAAAGAAAGAAAGAAAGAAAGAAAGAAAGGGTGAATACTAACGAAACAATGCAAAAGAAAGAAAGAAAGAAAAAGAAAGAAAAAATAAAAATAAAGGGGGAATAATAGCGACAAGAATGCAAATAAATAAAGAAAGAAAGACAGAATGTAAATAATCAACAATGCAAATGAAGAAAGAAAAATTAGGTAAATAGTAGAAAGCAAAATGCAAATGAAGAAAGAAAGATAGAATGAAAGAAAGAAAGAAGCAAACAAACAAAGGAAGAAATAAAATAAAGCAAAAAAAGGGATAAAACAATGAAAGACAACAGTACAAATGAAAAAAGAATCTAAGGCGTTAAATAAAAACACGGCTAAAAGAAAAACGCCAAATTAAAAGTTAGAGAGAAATTTCGAATTTCAACGAATATTAAGAAAGAAAGAAAAATAACAATAATCTTAACAGACTAATCTAAAAAATTTTAGCTTGGAAAATAAAGAATTTAAAAAACTCTTTCGACAATTATGAAATGAAACATCAAGAAAAATCGGTGTAAAGTAATTAATGAAAGCAAATAGATAAAAAGAGCAAAAATATCGAAATGTGAAGGATAAGAACAAAAGAAAATATTTCCCGTTAAAATATCATAAATTCTGCAAATATTTACTAATAAAAATGACGAACAAGCGATAAAATAGAAATCACTTATAAGAATCTCAATATTCAGTGGCTCTTCCCGTTGATGTTAATCAAAGTGAAAGAAAATAGTTTAAACTTTAAGCACTTAATAAAAATATTATAGTATATATCATAAAATATTTAGAAATGATATGTAAAAAAGCAGAAGAGAATGAAGAAAACATGTTAATTAAACATGTTTATAAAAAATATAACGCCTGTATTTATTTTTTTATTAACTGGTCCATCATTTTTTACTCGCTTAAATGTTTCTTTCTATAATTGTTATTTACCAAGCTTCGCTTACTTTTGTCACACAACGACAATTATGGCAATTCTTTTGACTATAAAATAGAATAAGCTACCTGTGGGTATTACTTTTACCAATAAGTTACTCTAAAACCAAAACATTAACCTATGAACTCGAGTCATGTTCTTAAATAGCCTAGTCATTCGTCTGTATTTCTGAGATGAGTGAGTATTTACATTATTTACATTTATCGGACTATTGTCCTCATGTTTCTTGCCATTTGTACGATGTTTCGGCCGTTGTAGGTTTCGGCCTTCTTCAGATGCTAATAATTTCAAACCGAACCCTTTATTACGATCACAGGGGTATATCATTCTCATTCTTTGTGCAAAGCCTCTTTTGGTAGTCATGAGTTATCTCCCTCTAACCCGACTCTTTGGGTCAAGTCACTGGAAATAACCAACGCCTATATCTACTGGGCCATGTGTCCTTAAGGACAACAACTGAATTTCTGAGACTTATAAACCTAATCTTCAGTAACCGTTTTTTTACCAGACTTCATATTGCAATTTTCGATGTTAATGTTTTTTTCTAGTATTTTTTATGTTAATGGTTTTCTCTAGTATTTTTTACCAGATCTCATATTGCAATTTTTTGAGGCTAATGATTTTTTTTAATACAGAGTACCGGAGATAATCATTAGCCTAAAAAAATTGCAACATCAAAAAATACTAGAGAAATGCATTAACATTAAAATTGCAATATGAACTCTGGTAAAAAAGGTCACTGAATGGTTTATAAGTCCCAGAAATTCAGTTGTTGTTGTCCTTAAGGACACATGTCCCAGTGGATATAAGCGTTGAGTTGTGAGTTCAATAGCATGCCACAGCAGTGGTGGACAAGTAATTTAGAGAGTCGAGTTCTAAATTCCTAGCACTTGAAGAAGGCCGGAGTGTACAACGGCCAAAATGTCGTATAAGAAAGATAAGGATAATGTAAATAGTATTGCCTAGTCATATCGATTCATTCATATGGATATCATGCATGGTGTCCAAATCGTTCAGAAACATCTCAAGTGTTAATTGTATATTCCTGTTTTCTGTGATCACTGATCAATAATAGATTCTAGCAAATGAACCCTGTTGTTCTTAGTGAGGCCTATCCTTCTTCGAACCTTGGGGACTGGCGCTACAGATTCACAAATAAACAGCTATACAAAATTATATCAGTTTAGGACTTTTAACAACTATAATGGATAGGAAATGTTACTCAAAGAGAAAATAATAACATAATAAAAATGTTGATGGGCCGCACAACTACGTAAAAAATACTGGAAAGAGTGATAACAATTAATGGTATTTTTTATATTTCTGAGATGAAGTAGTATTTAAATTATTCGGATAATTATCCCCATCTTTGTTGCCATTTGTACGACGTTGTACGCTCCGGCATTTTCCAGGTGCTAGGTATTTCAAACCGAACTCATTATTACACTGGGGTATACGATCTTCATTCCTTGCGTAGTAATGCCTCTTTTGGTAGTCATGAGTTACCTCCCTCTAACCCTATAAGTTACTTGTTCACCAAGCCTGGTGTTTAACTCACAACTCTTTGCATCGAATCACAGGAACTAACCAACGTCTATATCCACTGGGCCATGTGTCCTTAAAAATTAATGGACGTGAGAAACTTATTTATATTCCTGAATTTTATTTTTAATTTAAACGAAAAATGCCGAATTAGGAAGGCGGGATCACCACGAGTGTACAGAGTGTTCACTTAGTTAAGTGCCATACCTGATACACGCTTGGGTGATTATGTCTCGTTCGATCCATGACTGACTAGGAAGAAGATTTTCCCTCAGTTGGTTACCATTTCTTTCTACGGTAGGTTGATTGCTAACCAAATCTATAGAACCCAATCTCTCCAGCTATTCAACCAACAGTTGGAGAGTGAAGAGATGGATTCCCAAGCGTATTTGCGCATAAGTGAATGCAACGAATTTCACTTTGAATTAGAACTCAGCTCTCCGATTTCTCATTCCCAGCTGCTATCTATTGCACCACGACACACATGGGGTTTTATAGTGAGAGTAAAGACGGGGTACAAAGGGTATTGAAGAAAGGATAAAAGATGAATGAGATTCAAGAAGATAGAAGATGGCAATTGACTTACTAACCAGTAAGTTCTCATTTCACTTTTCTTTTCTATATCTTTTAAGTATTCGGTTCACTACATGAAGAAAGTATTGTATAATCTGGGTTTCTGTAAATATGTACAGTATTTTTCTAAGATTTTTCATGTCCTTGTTTTAATTAATTCCATTTCAAACATACGCACCGTAGTGGGGGCGCTAGAGGGTGTCGTCAGTGATGTCATCGCGAGGATCACTAGGGGGTTTCGGGTCTTTCAACATCATACCCCACTCAACACGCCGACCCGACCAGAGATGATCAGTCTCCGGTTCACCCTCAATGAGCGCTTTCAGACATTAGAAACAAAATTTATAAAGTTTAGGCCCCGTACAAAGTCTTGCACACGCTTCCGATTGGCGACAGTCAAAATCAGTTTGCATAAATAGGCGAACCGTACATGAACTCGTCCTAAACAATATGTTATCACATCGCAGATATGGTAATATCTGTATTAGGAGCTCAGTGCAAATTCGTCTACATCAGTCATTTCAAATGTGTTGGTGATGTCTCAAAAATCGAAATAGGCTTTAGAATTTCTGGTTGAGGGGTCGCTGACTGATGTAATGTTTGTTAAATTTTTTTAGCATATAGATTTTTATTTCAGTTTTACTTTAAATTTATGAGGAAAAAATGCGAAATCAACTTATAAAAATATCGCGACTGTCTTTGCAATTTCTGCAGCAAGTTACGACATTTTATTATAAAACACTGATGATGGAATATAGGGAGAGGAATATTGATAAGTCTCTTTGTATGTGTGAATGCGTGCGTGTGTGTGAGTGCTTGAAAGAGAGAAAATTACCCTATTGACGTCACTTTCTGTGTATGGATCAACACAATTTGTGTAAGTGAATTTTTCCTTATTTTTGCCATTCAGACAAAGCACTCACTCTCTCTCTCTCTCTCTCTCTCTCTCTCTCTCTCTCTCTCTATCTATCTATCTATCTATCTCTCACACACACACACCCACACACACATACACACATACACATATACATACACCTTATTGACCATCCGTCAATTTTAATCGCTTTTCTAATACCTTATTCCCGACCACAAACGAAGTTTGCTACACCGAAATGCAGTCGCTTGTTTATCTTTTAATATTCCAGGTACAAACTTGTCTAACACCACAATTTTTTTCTAAAACGATATCTGATTATACGAGGTTGTTTCGAAAGTTCTAAGCCTCACCAAGAAAGAAGAATCATAGCAGAACAATTTTTGTTGGGCTACACATTATCACTTCTTATAAAACTAGAAAAAACTAATTCTGATTTCTAAGTTTCTGTGCAGGTGAGGCCCATACAAATATGTAACTAATCAAAAAATGGGCAAAACAGAGGCCTGAATAGTCATAACTTATCTGAAAAAGAATAGTATGTCACCCAATAAAATCCTTAATAATGTAGTACAGACACTTGGTGAAGACTCATCTTCCGATGCAATCGTGAAGAATTGGGATACGGAATTCAAGCGGGACAGGAATAGCACAGAAGATGACCTTCGGTCAGGCCGTCTAAAAAACTGATGCTATTCACCGTATGGTTTTAGATTACAGACGTCTCACTGACCAGTAGGAAGATAAGTCCCGGTTTGTTCCATATAGTATTAACTGAGATCTTGATGATGGGCAAGCTGTCTGCAAGATGTGTTCCTAAGAATTCTGACACCAGAAGACTTCTGACTCACTTCCCGACGAGAATGTTCAAACAAGCAGCGTCTGTTGGCAACTTGGTGGCTTCTGTTATTTGAGATTCCGGAGACGTAATCTTGATAAACTTACTAGAAAAGAAAAATAAATGTTTAAGGAGAGTACTATGCATCACAATTGAGACAACTGAAAGAAACAAGTCAAAACACTGATGGTAAGCTTGTGCGTTTTTACTCTAGGGTGAACAGCCCATTCACACTTATCAGGTGGTAGTAACTGAACCAGCCAACCGTGGCTTTGAACTGCTACCCCCATCCCCCTTACTCACCAACATCAGCTCCATCTGACTTCTTTCATTTTCCTTAACTCAAACCTACCTAGTTGTAATTTTGGAAACAACAACGAGATCATGTGTGCTGAAGCGGGACCAGGGAGCTTCCTTTTTTTCATTATGAGATTGCAATGCTTAATCATCGTTGGACCATATGCATTGATATCAAACAGAACTATATTGAAAAACAGTGAAAAACTGTCTTGTTTCTCCAACCAGTTCTGGGTAAAGCTTAGAACTTTTGGAGGACCTCGCATATTCTTACTTCCAAGTCAGGGACAAACCGTATTCAGCCATTTTGATTTGCACAAAACTTTCAGAGAATATCAACATGACATCTGCGATTTTCAGGGAAGATAACTACATACCATCTAGAACTTTCAAAGAATCTCTATGTGACATCTAGGACTTTCAGAGAAGATAACTACATGACATCTAGAACTTCCAGAGAATATCTACATGACATCTGGGATTTCCAGAGAAGACAATTGAATGACGTCTAGAACTTTGAGATATCATCTGCATGACAGGAGCTTTTAGAGAGCAATTGCATGAAATCTGTAATTTTAAATTCTTTTAATTCTAGCATAAATGTTATACGAATTTCAGTTTCTTCTTTATTTTTCAAATATGTCGACAGACAGAGAAAAACAAAAAACACTCAAAAATATTATTTTCTGTTCAATGTCGATAAATTACCATTTCAGCGTAATAACACTGGGTATATTTATGTTTGATAAAAGCGAGTTTCGTCTATTTGACGATTTCTAGTGAAATTGAAAGAACGCTGATCTCACAATTTTCTACGGTCAAATTCAGATACGGTTTATATATGATATTACCGATCAGCGCGAAAGGTAGACAAACAAATAGAAAAAAGAAGAGATTTACTCGACGTAGGTTAATTTCAAATCCAGAAAATGTTAACGGTTTTAATTTTTTTTTTAAATTCCATCGATAGCATCGGTAATAAATATCTTTATTACCTGTTTCCCAAAATTTCAACACACATAGGTTTCTCTCTCATTTCAATCTGAAGACTCCTGCCAAAACGTGTTGTCTGTTTCACCTGCTTTTTAATCAATTCACACCAAGCAATACGATAATGCCACAGAAATGCAAGAAATTATTGAGAGAAAAAGAGAATGATAAGTGTTGTATCCTTTAAAGAGGTTGCAAACAGAAAAGGTGGTATTCGAGTGAAAGAGCAGCAACACGTGCGTAGATAAAAGGAGAGAGGTTTATTATAAAGAGAATACACTACGGCAAGACAGTGAAGCTGGTGGCAGGCTAGTAATTGTTTAAACAAGTCACAGGTATCTCCTCTGTTCACTATATATGGCTACTAATATTGTCAGTCCACATAGGCGATAGGAAGTGTGAAACATTCCATAACATCACATCTGAGCTAATTTTCCCGTGAAAATTTGCTCAATATCTTTTCTTTGGGGTGGCGGGTCAGAACATAATTATATTATCCTCTCCCTAGTACTTTTATGCCTCACCATTTTTTTTGTACTGGTGGAATTTGAGGCATTAGCGATTTTTGGGAAGCTGACACTCCCGGCACTGGCGGGGCTGGAGATACTTCCATTGGTACCAGTGGAGCTATGGGAACTGATATTTCGAATGCGTCATATATTAGCTCCATTAGTAATTCTTGACTAGACGGGACCTTTCATATGTCTTGGCCTTAACTGATTTAAATATCTGTTACATTCAAATCTGTTATTTCTTTGAGCATGTATATCCCTCTGAGAAGTCTTTTGTTAATAATTCCGTCTTCCCTTTATATTTTTTGAAGAAATCTCTGTCTCCTGGTTTGTAAAATTTGGTCGCAAAGTTTTCTTTTTCTTTTTCTGACCGAATTTTGGAGAAACTGTCCCCGATTATAAGGTAGTAGTAATCATTTATTGGTCCAGCGTAGTCTATGTGTAACCTTGTCCACGGGACATTCGTTTTAACCCTAGGCTGAATTTTTGTTGATGGTGCTTTTGCCGCAAGTTGACAACCTCGACACTCTTTTACCAATTTTTCGATCTCCTACTCGATCATAGGCTAATAAGTATGGCTACGCATTATTGACATGCCCGGATGATCTATATGAAATTTTTTCAAGATTTTCTTTTGCAGCGCATATGGTATTACAACTCTATCTGCATATAATAGCACTTGCTCGCAGATTGAGAAAGGAGATATTTTAAATCCTTTTTTAAATTTCTCTTTCAGCCATAACTCTTTCTTCATTTATTTTTAATAAATTCGTCCTTCTCAGCTGCTTTTTTATAACATTTAGAGCCATAGGTCGTCGTCGTCATCTTACGGCCTTAGACCGTGATAGAACCCACTACACCCCTCCAGTATTCCCTGTGCATTTGGAACCCTGGCGCAATTTGTAGCGAAATTCATAATCTTGTCAAATAGCCGAATACTTGATGCTTCGCCAGGGGCTACCAAGGGTGTTTTTATTGTGACACCAACGCTAGATGGGTTGCCACCAGGCCCCATTCCGTTATTTAACTAAAGGGAAGTGATGGATTAATACCTTTCCCAAGGGTACTAGTGCTTAAGTGAATGCAGGGTACTCAACCGGAATTCAAAATCGGCTCACTGATTTCTCCTTCCAAGCCGACATCCACTGCACATCCGTAACTGAACGCTTACAGCACCTGGTATTCCCGAGCGGTCACCCATCTAAGTACTGACCAGGCTCACGTTGCTTAACTTCGGTGATCGAACAAGAACCGGTGTATTCAACGTGACATGTTGTAAGCTAAAGGTAACTCCCGACTTGTATGGCATAGTAGTATTGATCATTCTTTTTCGTCTCTTAAAGCAGCTATAACCGTGTCTTCTAATGGTTCTGTAAGTTTTGGAATCAACCTAGAAAAGCGCTAGTGTCCTAGTTTATTCGAGCGTAGGTATCTCGTTTTAAAGTCGCAGTTTAACAAGATTATTATACGTGGGTATACCCTTTCTTGATCCAAAAATTGTTAACAACGGTCTATAATCTGTCTGTAGTGAAAATGTCCTTCCACGGATAAACCTGTGAAATTTTTAACCACATAAATTATGGCTAGACATTCATTCTCGATCTGGCTATAACTTCTTCCTGCAAGAAAGATGGTTCTAGAAGCATGGGTTATGAGCTTTCTAATCTACTTTTCAAACTTATGTAGATTCCATAGTTGTTAGAGGCAGAGGGTATAATTATTTTTTTAGGGTCGAAATGCGCTGACGATAGATCTGTTACCAGACAGTTTTTATTTTCTGGAAAGCATCTTCGAATTCTTTAGACCAAATCCTTTTTGCACCCTTTTACAATGTTATTCAGTAGAGCTCTAAGATCATACATTTTGGAAATGTATACATTGTAGGAAGAGGCGTAAGACAAGGATGTGTCTTTTCACCGGATCTTTTCAACTTGTACAGCGATAATATTTTGAGTATTCTAGATGTTATGCCTGGATTTGTCATCGCAGGCCACAATTTAAACAACCTAAGGTACGTAGATGATACAGTGCTGATAGCAGACACAGAAAGGAAACTACAAGACCTCCTACAGAAGGTAGCTGAAGAGAGTGATTAGAAAGAACTACAAATAAACTTTAAAAAAACTGAATGCATGGTCATCAGTAAAAAGGGCTGCTCAATATGCCAAATACAGGTCGGGGATACTAGAATCAAGCCTGTACAAAAATTTAAATGCTTGGGAAGTTATAACAGAAGACGGAACGTGCGACACAGAGATCCGAAGGCGAATTGGCATGGCGAAGGAAGCACTCCAGAAGTTGAATAAAGTATTAAGAAACAGGACAATTTCACTAGAATCAAGGAAGAGAATACTGGATTGTTACGTGTGTCAGTTCTTTAATATGGCAGTGAATTCTGGTCAATATCATCAAAGATGAAGTTAAAACTTGAAGCAACTGAAATGTGGTTCTACAGAAGGATGATGCTAATTTCATGGATCGAGTATGTGAGCAATGATGAGGTCCTAGAAATGATGGAAACAAAAAGGAAATTAATACTGAGCATCAGAAAGAGACACCTGAATTTCCTGGGACATGCAATGGGGAAAGAGGGCTTGGAGAACCTGATGCTGACAGGCCAGATAGGAGGCAAAAGAGACAGCGGAAAGCAACGGATAATATATTTGAAGAACCTAATCAGGTGGAAATGGAACGAGGGTTGCATAGTCTAACAGAAGAAGGCGTGCTCAGAGCCACCAGATATAGGGAGACGTGGAAAGTCATGATCGCCTACATCCTGAAAGGACAGGGCACATAGAAGAAAAAGATGATGCAGAAGAAATATTATAATCATTGGCCAAGCCTAAAAACGCCTGAAGATTAGTGACGTTGTTTGGTGGTGGCATATTTCTAATAGCTTCGGCCCTTTCCGGGTCTGGTTTATTTCCGTTCTCGTTGATTATTTGTCCCAAATATTTGATCTCCTTCATGAAGAACTCGCATTTACCTGAACTTAACTTGAAATCATATTCATCAATCTTCTGGAACACTGCCTTGATATGTTTTTGGGCTACTCGTTCTACGCTATGGCAAATTCTAGTTCCGCTAACATGGTGTCCATTATTTGTTGAAACAAACTGGGAGCTACGTTTAGACCAAAAGGTAGAGGATTTAGCTTTCCCTTGTGTGTATTAATTGCTAATAACTTTGAGCACTTTTCATTCACTTTCACTTGTATATATGCGTCATTTCACTTGTAGAAAACACTTTGCTACCATTCAGCTTAGAAAAAGTATCCTCTGGTGAAGGTAATGGGTATGTATGGTCTTTCAGACAGTCATTTAATCCGTTTGAAAAATCTGAACAAACTCTGATTGTTTTGTTCTTTTTCCTTACATACACTGTAAGCGAAGCCCAATCTGAGTAGGGAACTTTAGAAATTATACTCATTTTCTCTTACCTTTCCAGTTCTTGATTTAAGGAATCTAAAACAGAAAAGGGTACATTCATTTTTGGTTTGAATACTGGACTCATGTTGCTTTAAGTTCAAACTTGACCTCGATTTTCGTGCATTGTGTGAAACCTTCAGAAAACGTGCGTGGAAATTCGTTTTTTTAGCTAGGAAATAAATTTTTAAGATTTTTTCTTTGTTGACATGTCCACTTCGTTGCAAAATGAACTTACAGGTAATTCACATAAATCGAAAAGCACGATCCAATCCGTATCAAATAAATTCGTTGTACCTGAAAGAACATAAACATTTTATTTGAAAGTCCTCCCCCCTAAATGATACGTTGAAGCTAAATTCGCCACTGAAAATTAACTTTTTCCCAGATACTTCTTTAACTATTTTTGGTACTCATCAGTGATGGACATCCTGTTTTCTTCCAGGTTTGTTCATTCACAACAGAAATGTCGCTTCCAGTATCCAACAATAACTTATAACAATAACCGTCAGTTAAGTGCCATACGTGATACACGCTTGGGCGATCATGTCTCGAAAGAGACATGGCTGACTGGGCAGAAGATTATCCCGCAGTAGGTTGCCATTGCTTTCTGCAGTAGACTGGTTGTCGACCAAGGCTATAGAATCCAATCTGTCCTGTTATTTAACCCATAACTGGAAGGAATAGACGGATTAATACCTTTCCCAAGGGTATTTGCGCGTAAGTGAATGCAATGAATTTGGCTGAAATTCGAACTCGGCTCCCCGATTTCTCGTTCCGAGCCGATATCCAATGCACCACAACGCACATCCTACAATAACCGTATGGCAATTTATTTTCGTATTTACGTATTTTCTTTTTCACCCTTTTCAATTTCGTTCTTGGATAAAACTACATTTACGTTTGATTTAAATTTTTGGTTCTTTCTTTTCTGTTCGTACCAACAGTTGGAGATTTTGTGACCGACATAGCCATGCAAACCATATCCTTAAAAACACAATCCTTTTTTAAATGCAATCCTCCACAGGCATCAAACTGGGATGTTTGTGGCTTATATTTGAAGTCCTCCATTTTATATATAAGTTTCTTTTTTTAACCTTTGAACGACACTTTGTTGGTAGATCGCTATGAATTCGAATCCTTGGTCGCCAACTGATGTATCGTGGAAGGAAGAGATCGACCGAGAAATGTACCTAAATTACTTTATTAACAGAATGGTACAACCAAGATGTATATACAATATTTACAGTCTCTCGCAGTAATAGGTGTAACTTCCCGAAGTTCGTTATAATGTCAACACACCCCGTGCTAAGCGCACATTGTCTTTTATACATCCGACCGGCCAGATATCACATGGTACGAGCCAAGACACAACAAGTATAAACCAATTCTTTTAGATTGCCCAGCAGATAAAAATCCAAAAAATTAAGTTTGGGGAAACGTGCAGGCCATGAAAGCGGTCCTCCCTTACCTAACCATCTTTCATGGCAGATGTCAAACAGAGGATCGCAAATAATGTTATTAAAATATGCTGGAGCTCCATCATACATGAATTACATGCGTCTTCCTATTAGCAGAGGTACATCCTCTAGCAGGTCTGGAATTGCATTCGAAATAAAATCCCTGTAGATAACTCCTGTAAGACGTGCTGAGAGAACATATTGATGTACCAGACGTTCACCTAAAATTCCATGTCACACATTAATTGTAAACTCATAATGGTGTCTAGATTGTATTGTACCACGGTGATTCTGGTCCACCCATAAATGCTGGTTGTGTAAATTTGTTATTCCATCTCCTAAAAATGTTGTCTCATCCGAAATTATGACTGAAGAGGCAAACAACAGTTCGGCAATTTGTATAATAAACGATCGGCAAAAGTTCTCCCGTGGTGAGTGATCAGTGGGTGAAACACCCTGTACAGTTAGCAAAGGATACAGATACGGGAGTTTCTTTTACATACCGTACCATGATATATATATATATATATATATATATATATATATAATAATAATAATAATAAAACCGACTCTGTACGTATTCTAATCTTAAAATGTTACACAAGAAACTTTTAAAGACTATGAATAAACAGCAGAATCTAACTCCGTTATCGCCCTCGGCTATAGAGCTTTGGACAAAGAGGGAAAAAAAAGAAAACTGCGTAGGACCGACAATGCATACGGTTCTTCACAGTAAAGAAAAAAACCCTCGAACGGAACGAACCACCAGGAAAGAAAAGTGCTCGATACAAAACTAACCAAAAAGTGTTAACAAAAAGGCCCTGACGAGCCGTTGTGCGAAACCGCGGTAGGTCTTGGCGATCTTGCGATTTTTTCGTGTATATATATATATATATATATATAGCCCGGGTGTAATAAAAGCTTTAAAAGCTCGGGTGTAATAAAAGCTTTAAAACTAATCCATGGTCCTGGAGCTCAGACTCTTTGAACGTTGGCACAAAAGACTAAAAAGCAATAGTTGTTCCAGTTAAAGCGAAACCGTAGAGTGAAAGAAAAAGGAATGGATGTAAGTCAAATTTTGATTTCATGCTATCGATATCAAATACGTTTTTAGTCATAAACTGTATTTTGAAGGCTAAATAAGTCCTCTGGGTAAATGGTATCACGGCTGAGACTAAGAACTACAATTATACCTATTTAGAGCCAAACCCGAAGCAAAAGCTAAAATAAAAGGGCTGAAAAAAATACAGACATACAGGCAGATAAACAGACACACAAACAAACATCTTGCCTTTTATATATATATATATATATATATTATCGATTTTCTGCACTATTGTAAGAACTGCAACCTTGAAACTTCTGAATATCGTTTCTTATGTCTTTGTCTATGAGTGTATAAAATTTGATTAAAATCGGACCACTCCTTCTATAACCCTATTTCTTCGATTATCGATTTTAGATATTTATCGGAGGTACCTCGTCACAAAACCTAGCTTAGAACACTCGCAGACGCTTATAGTACAACTGTGTAAATTTTCAAGAAAATCGGTTCAGCCGATTCGGAGTCTATAGGTAACGGACACACACACACACACACACACACAGACAAAGTTCCATTTATAAATAAGTTTAGATGTGTGTGTGTGTGTGTGTGTGTGTGTGTGTGTGTGTGTGTGTGTGTGTCAAATTGGATACTTCGAAAGTGCATAAACCTTTATATCAACTACAGTAAATTTGCTTCCAGGTTCTTGCAACGTTTAACCATTCAGAGTTGGATATTTGATAACAAAAGAGATGGAAATATTAACAAAAAGAGAAAAAATTGAAATGAAATCGATTAGATTATCTACCCAAAACGAATATAAAGAAATATTTAGTTAATTTAATATTCCTAGAATTACTCATTCTTGCGCATGTCAATATAAACTTAACCTGATGAAGTCCTAAAGCGAACGGAGTCATAAGCTGTTCGAACGTGCGTTGTGGTACAGTGGTTATCGGCTCGAAAGGAGAAATCGGAGAAGCCGAGTTCAAACTCAAGTAAAATTTGTCGCATTCACTTACGCTCGAATACCCTTAGGAAATGTATTTATTCATCTGTTCTTATTCCAGCTATGAGTTAAATAGCAAGACAAATTGTGTTTTATAACCGTGGTCGGAAAATAAAAGGGTTAGCGTTGGGTCAAAATCAAGTTACAGAAGCATCGACGTTCCCCTCGTCGATGGGCTAAGCTCCACTGAAAGCGATGAGGGTATAGTTCCTCCCCTTAAATTGTACTTGATATATAAAATATTGATATATCGTTAACCACCTCATATATATATATATATATATATTAGTATTAATAAGTATGCATATTATCCTATGTCTATAGCACGACTCGGTGTTTCATGTACGATGCAATCAATCAATATCGCTCATTCAGTAATGACTTAGAGCACTTTGGCTACTGGCGTATGATACATCATACGCTAAAAGTCTGCCTCCTTCTACCGAGTGCCTTTAGCTCAAAGGTAGAATCGCCGACTGACGCTAATTCGCTCAGGTTTCAATCCTGGGTTGAAAGCAATCGGATGTCTAACCTTACTGATGAGCTGTGATACAGCGAAACAGATCTGTCTGCGGATGACTATATATATATATATATATATATATATATATATATATATATAGGCAGTATATATTTGTGTGTTTGTCTGAGGATATCAGATGGATTGTGACTCTCCACAGCTTTACTTCTTTTGTTATCTATAAACTGACATGTTATCAAGTGAAACGTAGTGGAGTGATTTTCCGCTGTCTTCTTTTCGGTTTGGAATATAAAATAGTTGCTACACAAGGCTAGATAGTTCAGTCTACCCTAATATTTAATCCACGACTAGAGGAAGAAGAAATACATTCATGCCTTTCGCAAAGTGGTTTACTGCAAAATGAACGCAGCAGACTATCCGTGAACGTGAACACAACCGATTCAACACTCCACCACATTATCAGCTTGTTGTATTGGCGAGAGAAAAAAAATCTTCTCCTTCGTGTGAGTCCGAAACCTTCATCGCCAATATTGTATTCTCGTTTGGTTGTGTTGTAGCCTACAAGATGACTGAGGTGTTGGCATCACAAGGTTGTATATCTTTGCCCTTGTATATTCATTTAGTTACTCGTCTTGCGACTGATCCACGGTATATTCAAAGTTGGGCCACTCAATAGATTCGTTATTCGCTGAACTACAATTACTTGATATTCGCTCAACGCTTATTCGCTTATAGCTCAACGTGAAACACACATCCGGCTATTGATTATAAGCTCAATATTTATTTGTAAAAAAATACAAATTATGGCACAAGGCCGAAAAGGGAAGGAGTAGGGCGTGGTACTCAATTAACTATTCTATACCTAGTTAAACACCATCACGACCCAATCACACGTTACAATTTACACATTCACTACAAGAACCCATTCATCAGCTCCTACTCCTTCATACACCACAATACCACAAATTTACAAGGGACACCTAAAAAAGTGGGAAAAACCCATGACAATAAAAATGTATTTATGTACAATATAACATAATTTAACTATTGGCTATAAGCTCATCTCATTGCCCCAGATTTCTGTCTGGTGCTTTTATAATTATTTAGCGGTTACCTGATCGCCTATGGAATAATCAATTTTTCTTGTATCATTTCTTTTACCGACGATTAGTCTTCAAAAATACACGTCGGCGTTTATACTTTATACATGACACAGCTACACCGTCTGTTCATTCTCTTGTAACTAAATATAAGTAACCCGACTGGAATTAAAAGTCGTCTCTCCGATTTCCAATTCCGAGCTGTTATTCATTACACCACCCGCACATCCAAGCCTATGTTACCTGGTATTTTTTAAATAGCCAGCCATATTTAACAGGTTTGACGTTGCTTAATTTTACTGCTTATATGAGAATCTGTGTTTCACCGTGATATAGCCGTAAGCTAGGAAAGGCAGAAAAAATTTCTGTATTCTCAGTCAATCAGTTGAATCTGTTTGTTATTTATAAACATTTGATTGTACAATTTACTAAAGAAAGACATGGAGGTTTTGTGTAACTCCAGGTCTATCGGGGCCATGAGATTTTTTTTTATAAAACGTTATAAACTTCCACTTACAAGCCAATTCATGTAACCACTTGCGTCTTAATCAATCCAGTAAAAATAATATACCCTCTTTGTCATTAGTGTTATTATAAACAGATACTATAAATTTCTTTAAAAGTTTCATTGAGATAGTGAGCAGGAAGTTGAAGTTTTGTACAGTTTAATGAGATGATTGTGAACAAATAAAAATAACTTGGTGTGCTCTACTCTCTAAGTCCCATATAAAGCATTGTTACGTCCCTTATATCCTAACACCTTAACTCAGAAGAAGAGGGGATTAGAATAATTTAAATATTTAATTACAAAAGTGAATTGTACCTAAAAAGATTTTGCATATTTTTAATCACTTTTACTCCAAGGAAAGTGATAATACAAGACGCTAAATGTTATTGGGAGTGAAAGGAAACGAGATATCATTAGTGAGGAGAAAATAAAATTAAAAAATTGGATTTAAAAAGACAGAAGGTAGCGATTTATGTTGCATTTAAGATTGTGAAGATTGTAAGTGACGAGTAAATAAATTTAACAGGAGAGAAATTCGAGTAAAGAAACTATTAGAATAGAACATATGGTTACATAGAGCTTATTCAACAATCAGACAATGAGACCTAATCGCAAATCTATTCAGTCAGCCAAGTGCCATACGTGATACACGCTTGGGCGATCATGTCTCTAAATATACACGACTGACTGGACAGACGATTATCCCGCAGTAGGTTGCCATTACTTACTGCTGTAGACTGGTTGCCAGCCGAGGCTATAGAACCCAATCTGTCCTATTATTTAACCCTTAACTGGAGGGAAGAGATGGATTTAATACTTTTCCCAAGGGTATTTGTGCGTAAGTGAATAGAAGGAATTCAACTGGAATTCGAACTCGGCTGAATTCCTTAGAATTTCCTTAATTTCATGGAGTCGAGTTAATAAGGTGAGAAGTTCATTATAACACCTGTCACAAAATATTTATACAAAAGACAGAAAAGTTACATGATGTCGGTGAGAAAGTAACTGAAGTGGAAATGTAAGTTAGGATAATTACAAACCTTTCTATGTATTTCGTCGAGAATCTTGATATATATAGCAAGAGACTTCTAGCCTGTTGTTAACCGGGGTAAGAAATGACTTCTACAGTTGAACGCCCCCAAAACGAAATTACTATGTGATAATCACCATAGAGTATATTTTCCCTTCTATCAGCATGTCTAATGATAACCACTCCACCCACGTCTATTGAACAGGTCAAGAGGCTCATCCCTTGTTCGCTGTTTAGGATGTGGTTTCCGGCTTTCTCTTTTCCAATCTTTTCACTCTTACGTAACCCCCTGCGCACCAGTGGCGTTACTGCCTTGCTCGGGGTGTTATGATTTTTTTAAAAAAAGTACCAGAACAGATATAAGAGCAATATTCAATGTACGTCCGAATAGTAGATTTATAAATGTGTAAAATGGATTCTGATGAGAAAAAATGTCTAGCATGACACAGTGAACTAACTTTATTAGCAACAAAGCTAGCAATGTATTGAATATAATCAGGCCGTATCAGTGGAAAACCTAGAAGTCGCAATGAGCTGCTCTCCTGGAGGTTATCATCAGACATGCTGATAAAAGGAAAAATATACTCTATGGTGATTAACATATAGTAATTTCGTTTTGGGGGCGTTCAACTGTAGAAGTCATTTCTTACCCCAGTTAACAACAGGCTAGAAGTCATTTCACTCCTGCAAAATTTGACACACAAACATACAACATTTTGCAATTTATTTAAAGCTATAAAAATTTCAGATTTTTTTTTAGGAGGCGGGTTGGTACAGATAATAATGGTTTAGTTATACCGTGTTACTAATTCACGCTTAGCTGGGGAAGAAGAGGTAGTCTCATACCTTTCCCAACGGTATTTGCACCTAAGTGAATATGAACCCAAATAGAATTGGAAATCGGCTCTTCGATTAACAATTCCGCGTAATTATCCATTACACCACCCACACATTCAGGCATACAGCGCCTGGTATTCTGAAAAGATCACCCTTCTATTTATTGATCTTGTTAGACATTGCTTAACATCGGTGATTGTACGGGAACTGGTCTTTTAACGCGCAGCCCCCCAAGCAGATACATTATATACATATGAATAAAACAAGCAGTATATACATAGAATAATAAACTCCCGATCAAAAATTTAAGACCACTTAAAAATCTTTAAAAAGAAATTCTTTTTACAGATAGATTTTAAACTCCTTCCACTTAAGTTTACCAATACTACAATCTAAAAGGTTATGGAAACAAAAAGCTACATTCCAAACATTTTATTTAGAAATTTACATTTTTAATAAAATGAGGAGATTTACACATGATCAAAATTATAAGACCAGAGACAAAAATTCTACGAAATTGTACAAAAAGTTTATGAAAATATTCAACAACCAAATTTAATAATGAAGTCTACCTCCACTGCTTTTGATGACTTCAAAAATTCTGTTGGGCATGCTAGAAATAAGCGTTTCCATTAAGGTGCGGGGGATGTTGCTCCAGCTTCTGAAGATGGCTTCACAAAGTTCATTTTTTGTTGAATATTGTTTGCCATTTCGATAAACATCTCTTGTCATCCATCCCCAAACATTTTCAATTGGGTTCAAGTCCGGTGAGCATGCAGGATGTCCCAAGAGATGGATCCCATTTTCTTGTAGAAAGGTCAAGGTCCGTCTTGCAACATGTATTGCAGCATTGTCCTGTCGGAATAACCATCCATCCTCACACAAACGATGGCCCTCCGTCATCAAATATGCTTTTTGTAGCATGTTAACACAACCAGCCGCTCTCTGACGACCCTGCATCACCTGGAGCTCCATCGTCCCTCTGTAAGAAAAGGCACCCCATACCATTAGGGAACCTCCACCACTATGACGTGTGGAGAAAATTTCAGGAGGCATGTTTTTGTTATACCAATATCGTTGGAAGCCATCAGGACCATCGAGATTGAATTTTTTCTCATCAGAGAACAGGACTTTCTTCCACTACTCAACGTCCCATGTTTGGTATTCACGACCAAACTTTAAGCGGCCCAACCTGTGACGTGGAAGCAGCCGAGGAATTAGTTTACGCTTTTTATTTTTGTCTTAAGTGTCGTCTGATGGTTACGGGACTGCAATCAGCATCTGTGACTGCCTTAATTTGACTAGAAGAAAGTCCCCCGTCTTTCATAACAACCCGTCTTATTCTGCTACTCAATGCAGGAGAGATTTTTGGGGGCCTACCAGAATATTTTGCTTTTCCATAATTCTCACTGTTTTTTAGAAAGTTGCAAATCACAGTTTTACTGCGATTTACCTTAGCTGCGATCGCCCGCTGTGACAAACCTTGCTTATGGAATTCTAGAATTCGAGAACGTTCAACTTTGGTAAATTTGCTTGCTTTAGGCATGGTAACACCTTTACGCAGTGATTGTTAATCTCTAACTGAACTAAAAATGTTGGAATTGCCATAGATCTAACAATTTATACCCCTGGTTTTATAATTTTGATCATGTGTAAATCGCCTTATTTTATAAAAATGTAAATTTCTAAATAAAATGTTTGGAATGTAGCTTTTCGTTTCCATAACCTTTTAGATTGTAGTATTGGTAACCTTAAGTGGGAAAGTTTAAAATCTATCCATAAAAAATTTCTTTTTAAAGATTTTTAAGTGGTCTTAAATTTTTGATCAGGAGTGTATACAGTAAGTGTTACATGCAATATCTCAGTGATAGACACAGACAACCCCGTCGATATCTTTCATGTTCCTCGTTTAGACTGCATATTTTATTTCGTTTTATTTTATTATAGCCGTTGGCTATCCAAGCCATCTTCCTATCCCGCAGTAGGTTGCCATTGCTTTCTGCGGTAGACTGGTTGCCAACCAAGGCTATAGAACCCAATCTGTCCTGCTATTTAACCTATAACTGGAAGGAAGAGATGGATTAATACCTTTCCCAAGGGTATTTGCGCGTAAGTGAATACAATGGATTCAACTGGGATTCGAACTCGGCTCCCCGCTTTCTCTAGTTTACCTAGTACAAAGCCCAAAAGCATGAGGATGCTTTATCTCTGTGTGCGTGGCATGGTATGTCTTCACAGATTTGAAGGTCTGATTTCAGGGAACTAATGAATGTAGCGAGTTTGAATTTATAGAATTAACGGATGTAGCTCGTTTGAATTCAGGGATCTATTGAATGTAGCTCATTTGAAATTAGAAATAAAAAAGTGATAAGCTTGGAGTTGTCGGGTGGAGAATAACCCACAACACTGCATAGACATTTTGAATGTATATTAAAGCTAGAAAGTAAGGTTTAGTCAGCTTGCGCCTAGGTAAAGCAGCGGTATTCCATTTTTTATCGAATCTGACTCTTTTAAAAATACAGCATACCAAAAAGAGTCAGACCCTTTCTGGAGCGGAACAAGGAGTCAACTACTTTAGTAGCATCTTTAATTAGATGATAGTAGTATTAAAATGAATATCAAAGTTTTGATAACGAAGACGTCGAATTTTATGGATTTGAAGATGAATTAAATTTTAACGGTAATTGTACTGTTTTGCTAAATTGTAATAATTGCTTGATTTTTTTTTTTACCTTTTGATATAATAAAGTTTTTGTAGGCTGGTGTCCTTTTTGCTATTATTTTTGATTTAATTTTATTCATGGCTTATTTAATCAAAATCATATCTAAAAAATCTAGCCTAGGCTGTACCATTTATTAATAACCTTCTAATTTTACTAATCACTAATTTTCTCTTGCTAATTTTTACTAATTTTTACTAATCACTAATTTTTACTAGTTTTTACTAATCACTAATTTTTACTAATTGTTACTAATCACTAATTTTTACTAATTTTTACTAATCATTAATTTTTACTAATTTTTACTAATCACTAATTTTTACTAATTTTTACTAATCACTAATTTTTACTAATTGTTACTAATCACTAATTTTTACTAATTTTTACTAATCACTAATTTTTACTAATTTTTACTAATCACTAATTTTTACTAATTTTTGCTAATCACTAATTTTTACTAATTTTTACTAATCATTAATTTTTACTAATTTTTACTAATCACTAATTTTTACTAATTTTTACTAATCACTAATTTTTACTAATTGTTACTAATCACTAATTTTTACTAATTTTTACTAATCACTAATTTTTACTAATTGTTACTAATCACTAATTTTTACTAATTTTTACTAATCATTAATTTTTACTAATTTTTACTAATCACTAATTTTTACTAATTTTTACTAATCACTAATTTTTACTAATTTTTACTAATCACTAATTTTTACTAATTTTTACTAATCACTAATTTTTACTAATTTTTACTAATCACTAATTTTTACTAATTTTTGCTAATCACTAATTTTCTCTAAAATTGGATTGCGTCTTTTATGGCGTCAAATACGGTAATTAACATTCATCAGAATATAAAAATAAGAAAACAATGAAATTTTCATGAGTCAAAATAACTTATATAGAATAATAATTGCTATCCTATAGATGCTTTTGTTCAAAGTATAATTCCAACTTTCCATAATCCTTGGCAATTTAAAGTGTTAAGAATTCACATATCAATTCACCCATAGATATTTAGACAATAATTTTGATGGTCGAACCATTGGGCTGTTTCTTCTTCGATCATTGATGTTACTACTTCCGTTGCTATTGTCTTCGTTTCCTGACTCTGTCACTATTCAACAACAGCAGCAATGACAACAGGAACATAACTTTTTCACAACCATTAAGTGTCAGCTTTTCATTCGAGTCGTCATCCACGCTTAAGATTCCATCCCCACCACATTGTTCTTGTACTGTCTTTTTGTACACATTTCCCATTCTAGTTTTGTTGTCCAATCTGGGGGTTTAATTAAAACGTTAACTAAGCAAGCGTCTGACTCATACAAACAGGTCTGCCTCCGTCTGACAATATAAAACACTACAAAGCCTACAAAACAAATACTTTTTTCTACTTTTCTTCTTCCACATTGTCTTCTCTCCCAATTTTTTCGTATCGTTTTTATTGGAGATTATGTTTAATCGTCTTCCTTCTAGTTGGTTTCTTTTTGTGTTCATTTTTCGGCATTTTTATTTACATTAGTTTAGAGATTTATTTTCTTTCTTTTCGTTGAATTACTTGACATTCGCTCAGACCTTGTCGGTTGAATTTAACAAACTTCGTTTGGTTTAATTATTGCTGGCTATATATATATATATATATATATATATATATATATATATATATATATATATATATATATATATATATGTGCCCACCTTTAACTGTTGCAAGAAAAAAAAACGAATTTTTTAAAATTTCCATCATAAATAACGAACAATAAAATATTATGATAACATCACACACACACACACACATATATGCACACACACGCACACACATACACACACACACATATATATATATAGTTAGGAAGCGACCGGAGTCTAAGCCGTACTGATGAGCTGTAATACAGGGAAACAGATCTGTCTGCGAATGACTATAGTATTTACGCTCTCACACCCTGATTGAGCACTCTGGGAGAGTGGTAGACTTTGTAAACAGTAGCTACTCCGCTCATTCGATAATGAATTGGAGCACTCTAGCTATTGGGCGTGTTTATACGCGCTAAAAAGCCTGCCTTCTTCTACTGGACACTCGTGGCCTAGGGATAGAATCGCCGACTGACGCCAATTCGGTCGGGTTTCAATCCTGGGTTAAGAAAGCGACCGGAGTCTAACCCGTGCTGATGAGCTGTAATGCAGCGAAACAGATCTGTCTGCGGATGAATATATGTATATATATATATGGAATATTGGTATGTGTTATATACCGAACAGGGTAAGCATGTTGTTAGCGTTTTTGGTGTTGGGTTTTTTGTTTTATTAATAAGGCCTCCATTATTTTTAGTCTTTCTTTGCATGTGGATGATGCTATGATATTTGTGTTGACCATAAGTATGTCCCCTTTGCTTCGGCCATCCAATAAGAAGAGACTAGCAAGTGGAAGAGAGCACAAAAACTGGACACCAGAACAGTTTATTTGATGCACATTTTATTGTGCAGTATTCAAAACGAACCATTCATTTTCATTTAGACTTCTTTCCATCAAACTTCTCTAATTGCACGCTGTTTTTTTTTTCCTTTAGGTCGTCCCAATTTTATCCAGAATTTTTTCTATATCAATGTAACTTTACTGCCTGTTCAGCTTGCATGTTAAATACCTGGCCTACTATTCTTATTTTTACCTACCTTTTTGTGTATTTATAATAAATATTTCAACTTCTTTTTCTTCGGAGTTTGAACAGTTTTACTGTTTGTTTTGTTTTGCTTTGTTTTGTTTTGCTTTGTTTTGTTTTTTCGTGTTTCCATATGGTTTGAAAATTATCTCATTTTTTGGAATTTGGGAATGTTTTTCAAGAGTTGGACATTTGTAGTTGCTTCTCTCGTGATTTTTCCATAAAAATACATTTACATATGCATTTGGTATTGCTCGTCTTGATTTCTTTTGATTGATTAAATTCCCTAATCAACTCTAACTGTTGCAAAAACTCGACGCTCGCTTCCAAACTCATTCTGCTATCCTGTAGATATTATAGTATTTTTTGTCTGTGGTTTTGGTCTTGCAAACCTAAGAAGAATCAATTCATCTTCTATAGTCATTTCTTGTGCTTCTAATTTTTCAAATTCACAATAATTTGCTCGTTCTTTCAATCTATTTAATATTAATAATACATATATCAAGCGCCTAACGTTTTGTACGTCGAACCTATTAGTACCGATTTTAGCACAAATACTTGCCTCTACTGCGAAAAATTTTTGGCGACGAAGATATCAAACTCACGTGGAGAAGATAAAAAGAACTTTCTCAACTCGCCAAAAGACAACTATATTAATTTACTATGGTCTAATCTATTATGACGATGAATATTTTCTTCGGTATAGCACTGCTCTTTGCCACACATGAAGTTTATGCAACCCTTTCATGTGTATGTTTAACTTTTGGAAAACTGCCAAGCACAAGTCCTGATCTCAATATTCTTCATCTTCTATGTGCCCTGTCCATTCAGGACGTAGGCAATCATAGTTCTCCACTTCTTCCTATCCCTTGTGGCTCTTAGTATGTTTGCTCCTGTTACTCCTGTCAACCCCCGTTCCGTCATCCACCTGATCAGGCCCTGCAAATATGTTCTCCGCTGCCTTCCTCTGTCTCTCTCTCCTTCTATCTGGCCAGTCAGTATCAGGTTGTCCAAGCTCTCTTTCCTCATTGCGTGTCCCAGGAACTTCAGTTGTCTCTTCCTGATGCTCAGTATTACTTTCCTTTTTGTTTCCCATTCTTTCAAACACCTCATCGTTGCTTGCATGCTCAGTCCACGATATCCGCAGCATCCTTCTGTAGAACCACATTTCCGCTGCTTCCAGTTTTGTCCTCATTTTCGATGATATTGTCCAGCATTCACTGCCGTATTGAAGAACTGACATCACATAGCAATCCAGCACTCTTTTCTTTGTTTCTAGTGAAATTTTCCTGTGTGTTAGTATTTTACTCAGCTTCTGGAACGCGTCCTTTGCCATGCCAATTTGCCTTCGGATATAACTACAAGACCCGTAATCAAAATAACATTTAGACTCGGAGGAAATATATAATTTCATTTTCCCATATCTTCATTTTCCAGGTTCGTCACTTCAAACAGGTTGCATGATCTTCAACTCGTTTTGACGCCACTGAACAGGTAAAAAAATCAATCGAAATAGAAAATTATTTTATTTTTTCATTTTTTTATTGATTCATCTCAAGCACGACGGTACCGCCGCTGGTGCCCAGGAGCTACAGAAGAGAATAGTAAAATTTTAAGCAGGAGGAAAGCGAAGAGAAAGAAGAACCAGTTACAGAGGGTGTCAGAGAAGGGCAAGAGAAGGATGGGAATACCGGTGTGAAGACAGTCGCAAGAGTAGAGTGAAAAAAGAAAAAAACAAGATACACGGGGTGATGGAGAAAGAACGAGAAAAGGACTGGAGTCAAGTGGATAAGAGATGGGAATTGACATTGCATTTATATTCTTGGAGATTGTAGCCATCAGGGCAGAAGTTCCACAGGCGGGAAGTGCGAGGAAAGAAGCTGATGAAGTAGAAGTAGCGGTTGCATTTGGTTGATTTAACTGTTGCCAGTCGGTTGCAAGAATAAATTCTTGTGGAGGGGGCACCAGTGAACTAAGCTCGTCAGAGCAGAAGCCATTAAAATATTTGTAGAAAAGACAGAGGGAAGCCACATCCCGTTGATGAGAAAGTGGCTGAAGTCGAGGTGCCAGATCGTGACCGATCACATAATAGATTCTTCTTTGGAGCCTATCGAGAACACTGAGCCCTAAACCCGGGTGCCCGACTAGGTATTACAACAAAATTCAGGGCACGTTCGGATGGTTGATTTGTATATGTACAAGATGGATTGAGACAGGAAAAACGCGATAGAGTGACCCAATCTTCCTAGCAGTGAATTTAGCTATTGATTCAATGTAATCGTTCCACTTGTGGTCGAAAGAGAGGGCGAGGATGAGGGGGCGCAGTGTATTGCTTTCAGGGAGACTCGTTTGGTCTATGCTGATGAGAGGTTGGAAGGACTGCTTGTGGTGGTTGATACATAGAAGCTTTGTTTTAGAAGCATTAAAATTTACAAGCCATTTCGTAACCTAGTCTACCACAGAGTGGGGGTCCTTCTCAAGATTAGCAGCGAGGTTATCTTTGTTCAATTCGCAAGATTTGTTACGAAGAAAGGAAGTAAACATGAATTCAAGATGAAGACATAAACAAAACAACCTCTTTGTCATAAATGAAATTGAAATGACCGAAGAGAATTTCATGACAATGCTTTAATACAGAAGATGCAAGCGTAATTAACAACCGCAAGTATAAATCTATGTAAAAAATATAATCAGTACCTGTATGCAAAGGTAGAATGAAATCCAAAACAAAAGATATGCAAAAACTATGTAATAGAAAGCTATGCATTATAATAATAGAAGTGTATTTCTTTAAAAAGTTTTCAGTTTCTTTTAAAGTTTGAAACAACTGATTTATTTAATCTTTGTCACGAACAATGATGTCAAGCATTTTGATTAGACTTTGGTTAAGATATTCATCTTTTGGAATTTATTTCCAGACATATTGAATCAAAATACTAATAGACAAAACAAAAACGCCATTTTACCGCAGCATAAAGAAAAAGAGAAAATAAATGAAATAAAAATGTTTCGAGCTTAAAAGATAATTCTTTGCCATGCTATCAGCTTGCATGCGCTCAAGCGACTTAAACAAAATAAATTCAAACACTGCTGGGATGACAAAGTAAACGAAGTTCTCTTTTCTTTTCCAATTTCTTTTCCTATTTTAAGCTCAGGTCATTTCATGACGCATATACATACATACATACATACATACATAGAGAGAGAGTCTAATCATGTCAGGAGATGAAAAGAAATACATACACACACACACACATACACTCTCTCACACTGACTTTATTTTAGTTGTCACTAGCAGCCAGTAAAGTCTTCTACACTTGCTTGATGTTAGCAACCGGAAGTGATTATCAAGAAACAAACTGTCTACACGAAAGGCTTACATATGGTGTGATATCAGTGTCACTAATGAAATCAGAATTAATTCACGTTCGTACTGGGTGAAAAAATGATCAGGATAGTCCATCGTATATAATAAAAAAAAATGCTGTTGTGAATATCATCAAAAATATTGATACGATATACATAACTATATACAGATTATATAAAGAATTATTTTTTATTGCGTAGAAAAATCTCTAAGAGTGTTATTTTAAAGTTAATGTCAATATTAAGTGTTTCCCTATTAGAAAACATTTGTCATTGTTTCACCGAGCCATCAGTACTGTTTTCGTTTAAAATTTATTCAACCTTTCTTTTAAAACACAGTTTTATAGAAATAAATGTTTTACAAGTCTAATAGCTGTTATCAAATTCCACTACTGATGAGGTTTCCTTCAAAATTTTCAATTTGAAGCGTTACGGAATATTAGCATCTTCATTATGTCATTATCTTCTCTTCGAGTTACATAGAAATCCATTTTAGTCATTGCTGCTGCTGGTAGTAATTATAGGATACAAGTCCTAACCATTCAACAGTTAACTAAAACACACAAAGTAAAATTGCACACCCACAAAATCTGATTCGAACGTCTTAAAACATTTTGAAAAACACCAGATTAAAGCAAATTTCACAAGTCAGTGTGAAAAACAAAATTCTGGATCCTGACTGGATAACAGACAGAAAATTCCTATATGACGTCAGTCAAACTTTTTTCACTCCTAAAGAATGAAAATCCCATTTGGATCTAGTCACATGATAAGATTCACTACTTAACTGACCGGTCAAGACAGCCAGAAAGACGCAGAGATCAGAGAGGCCAAAAAACCGACAGACAGGTCCGTCGCTGACTGAACCAATACAAAAGAGAAGAAAAAGGAAAGGATGACAACAACAACAACAACAACAACAACAAGATATCCTCAACAGCCCATAAAACGTTTACATCTCTCGCCGACCAGAAAATGGAAAGGAACACAGTCTTTATCAGTTAAGTAAACTGATTAATCTTTTTACACAAACGCTACTTACTACTATCGCTATTTGACCCTTTTCCCTCTCTTCGATTATTTCTCACGCACACTCTCTTTCTCGTCTTAAATTGTTAGACCCTTTTCTTTTCCATCTACTTAGCGGCGGACACATAAAAAGGAAAGAAACAAATATTACTCTACTACTCTGTTGATATACAGACAGCAAAACAGACACTTTTTTGTTCAAAGCCACATTCGCTTAAAACTAAGACGTTTTTTCCTCCAAACAAATTATACAAAAAATACACAAATTGTTTATCCTGTATATATGTTGTTAAATATACTATTTTATATAAACATTTCTTATTGCTTTGTCTTTTCTTGAAATTTGTTTTGTATTTTGTGAACAGGATATTCCGCATTAAATTCTCCTTTTTAATCCGGGTGCCCTATACCTCCATACTCAAGGGATGAGGCTTCTGTCATTTGATACAGCTCTTTGCTTGTGATGCTGTAGCGCCAGTCTACAATGTTCAAAGCAAGATGACCTTTGCTCAAAACCTCAGACTTTACTCGTTCATAGCATTTTTTCGCCAGGAAGCTCTTGTATACAGCTTACAGTTTGGATATTTCTAATGAGGTTTGATGTCATATGCATGACAACGACATCCATATGAAAGTCTCAATCGGACGAGGGTATTTTGAAGCACGAATCTAGTTTTTAAGTTTATTTGATTCATGAGAAAGTATGAGAAAAGCTAAGAAAATATTTATTTTATTTTATAAAAGGCAAATAAAATGTATTTACAATAAGCAGAGCTTTTAGAAATGCTTTAGGAGGTTTTCAGAAAAGTTTTCGCCGAAGAAAAGACTCGAAAAACACTTTGGATGATTAACAAGTTCTAACAGATATTGGGAATTGATTCAAGCCAAGTTTGTTTCATGTCACAAACTTCAGTAAAGTTCAATTCGTCTATTTCAGTCCCTAATTCAACAAATGCTAGTTTTCAGCTATTCTTAATCGAAATCTAGCGCTGAAGCTTTCGCTAAAACTTGGGCTCCGTTTCTCTGAGTTAACGAGAAAGCATCCTAGAAAATCATGTCTTTTTTTTTTACGCTGGAGCTTAATCCAAAAGCGTCCGGCAAAGTCTATGTCACAACTTTCTTCTATCGAACCCTAGTTCGAGAGAAATCAATAGATTTTTAAGTTCCCTTTCAGTAACGAAAAAGAATTGGCAAAAATCATTAATGTATTTTTAATGCTAAAAATAAATGCATTCGCTAACATTTAGATTTTATCTTATATTTTAGAATATCTGATCTGATGCTTCTGCTATGTATTTAGAGATTATTAAAATACAAAGAAGAATCTGCAATGATATTAGTCCTGACCTGGTATCTTGACTTCAGTTACTTTCCACCGTTGTAACGTAGTTTCCTTGTGTCGTATGGTAATAATGTTGATGAATTTTCTACTAGACTTTATGAATTGAAGTGCAGTACTAGATTGGCCGCAGGTTCTCATGAGTTTATAGCTGAAGTAGCTACATGCTCTCTACTAGCAGTTTCATCTATCGCATCTTTCACATGTGGAACTCTCTTATGCAATGTCAGTTGTCATCTTCTCTCTTCTTAATTCCTGTTTTTTATTGTTCTCCCTAATAGTGCTTTTTGTTCTCATGTTCTCTTACACTCAGTAACCGCTTGCATCTTAGAAACGTTATTGTCTTGCTTTGTTGAATTCTAGGGAAATAGCTTTAATGAATCTTGACTCTATTCATCTGGATTAAAACCTAAGGAAGAACGCTAAAGTGTGTAAGTTTCCTTCTATTAAAGTTCAATAGTGCACAAATTCAAGGTATCTACTGTCTATTAGTTGTCCTACGATCATTGCCTGCGATGGACGTTGCTCCAAGAAAGCGTAAGGAAATTGTAACGCTGCACGAACACAATGGCAAGCCATACCGAGTGATCACAGATATTGTTGGTGTCAGCCTTTCAACTGTCAGTTGTTTCATTAAGGCAAAGTAACTAACTAGATCCATAAGTCCTAAACGTAAAAGAGAATGCGGTCGGAAGCGAAAAAAAAATAACGCCAAGAGACGACATGTATGTGATCAGGGAAAGTGTGAAGGTACTAGGAAGACATTATTTTGCTTCAATTAATTTGCATAAGTTGAAATTTATAAATATATGTGAAATAAAAGTTATTCACTACATATATACTTGTATATAATTTATTTCTTTAAACAGTATTGTTAATAGATACTCGGATTTGAGTAGATACTATGTTTTTTTCTGTAAACAGTATATTTATTTATATCTACAGGCTTGGATAAACGAGAAATCTTGTTAGGAAAATAGGCGTCGACCAGCAAATATATTCCTAACAAGATTTCTCGATTATTCAGGTTGGCAGATATGAATAAATATACAGTTATTTATTAAAAGAATAAAAAATAAATAGAATATCTACTCAAATACGAGTATTCATCAAAAATAATGTTTCAAAAAATAAATATGTCGAACATAATCCACTTCGTAACGGATTCCGTATATATATATATATATATATATATATATATATATATATATATATAGCTGTGAGTTTGAAACCCTGGGTTTCACGCTCTTGCGATCGTCAGACAAACTGAAGCAGTTTGTATGACGATCGCAAGAGCGTGAAATCCAGGGTCACAACTTACACCTATCTATATGAATATGTCAGATCTATAACTGATATTGAGCGCTTTCAAATAAGTACCACTCATATATAATATATAAATAATATAAAATATATAACAAATTGCATATATATATTGATATTTATAATTATATACATGCACTTTTCACACACACACACACACACACACACACACACACACACACACACACACACACGCACACATATATATATATATATATATTCTAGTAGTATATCTCGCCGTTCCTCGGGTGTAATGAAAGCTTTTATATATATATATATATATATTATCGATTTTCTGCGCTATTGTAAGAACTACAACCTTGAAACTTCTGAGTATCGTTTATTATGTCTTTATCTATGAGTGTATCAAATTTGACTAAAATCGGACCACTCCTTCTATTACCTGACGTTTTCGATTATCGATTTTTGATATTTATCGGGGGTACCTCGACACAAAACCTAGCTAAGAACACTCGCAGACGCTTATAGTACAACTGTGTAAATTTTCAAGAAAATCGGTTCAGCCGTTTCGGAGTCTATAGGTAACGGACACACACACACACGCACACACACACACAGACAAAGTTCCATTTATAAATAAGTTTATATTGAAGGGAATAACAATTTACATGGAATCGCGAGTATTAGCTGTAAAAGCATATTTAAACTTGTGTAACACCGCAATGTAGATTATTGGAACATTTTCCATGGAAATAGCGATAGAATAGTGACCAGCTTGCGACGTTATGACACAAATAAATATAGGTAGGTCGTGAAGCTTTTACCAAAATAGGTCGTTTCCTGCTAATGCTAATGTGAACATATTTATACTTGCATAATAAACTCTGACACGAGCCTATCAGTTACAGATATTACTTCAGTGAATTGGCAATGACCACATGACTAAGAATATGAATTTTAATACCAAGGAGTAAAATCCCTAGCATCTAGTAATCAGTGAGCTTAATTGGACCTAAATCGATAATCACATCGGGTTCAACCAGATCTGCCTTAGGTTTTGCAATGCATCCTCTTCTCATCCTATCCGTTTCGGGGATGAATAAGTCGACGACCAGTCTCTAATCTTTGCTTATTACAAGCTTAAACACTTCTAAGATATACTGTATGACAGTTAATCTGTGCCTAAGGCTCGTGTGGTTAAGAGATTGGATGAGAAAAAGATGATAAAATAAATGCGAAATTGATTATTGCTGATGGAAAATATCATCAGCAACCGAAATCATTGTTTATCTGACTTAGTTATAAATGGTTTTGGACCCGTTCTCTGATTTCTGGCTTCTGTTAATCTGATGAATTCTAATTGAGTGAGGCAGGTGAAGTTATCATTGATCAACAGGAGAGAAATTAGTGCCAGGGGTAAGAATATACTGAAGGGGGGAGAAACGAGAAACAAGTGAGAAGTTGAAAGACAAGAACGAAATAAAATTTCTTAGGTAGAGAGAAGATAGGCGAATGACAGTGATAGTTGAAAAAAAAAGAGGGGTAAGTTTAATAAGATGAATAGAAAAGGAGATGAGGAGGCGATTACAGGGAGGTAGAGACGAGAAAGAGAGGTATAAGAAGATGAAGGAAAAGACGAAGAATAAGAATATAAGTAGAGAAGGAAGGAAATAAGAACAGCTAATAAAATAAAATAAGAGGAAGGACGACAAAAATTAAATGAAGTAAATGTGCGAAGAAAAAAAATGTGCGAAGAAAAAAAAAATGTGAAGAAAAAAAAATGTGAAGAATGTGAAGAAAAAAAAATAAAATTAAAAAGAAAGAAAGATGGAAATAAGAATGTGATTAACCCTCTAGGGCCATTCGTATCATATTATATTAATAAGTAGTAATTAGTGGGGGATAAGTTTATTACTTCATGACAATAGAAAACCGATCACCCACTTTATGCCCAGTATAAGCCTTAACCCTCTGGGGCCATTCGTATCATATTTGATACAGTATGAAAACAAGCCTTGAAAGAAATATTTTCCTGAAAAATTTTTTAAGAGAAATATTTTATAAATTTCAAATGAAAGCAGTACTGACTGCTCAGTCAATGAATACCAAATGTTTCCTTATAGGGAAATACCAAATGTTTCCTTATAGGGAAATACTGTATCAAATATGATACGAATGGCCCTAGAGGGTTAAACAAATATGAAGAAATAATAAATAAATAGATGGATAGAGAGAAAAAAGAATAATATGTTAACGTTGGCGACCTAACAACAACAAAAATAACGATATTAGAAACAAAGCGAAACTGGTCAAAAAAAAAAAAAAGAGGCGAATCTAACTATATAAGATTAAATGTACATTTATATATTTTATACCAAATATATTTTATACAAGAGTTGTTTTCCTTGAATCGGTGCTACCAACTGGTAGTGTTATTTTTATGATAATAGCCAATAGGTTAATTGACTATATGAAATAGCTGAGTACAACAATAATCATTTGCTAGAAGATACTTATGTTATATAGCAATATACAACAAACACGCATATATATAAAATATATCAAGTGATATTTTTATTAATGAACGATGGACCGTGTAGCCTAGTGAACAGAGAGTGAGAGCGCGCTTCCAGGGTTGACGGGTTGCGTACCCCACAATAGCAGCATGCTATTGGGGGCAGCTGTGAACTGCCTTCCTTCGTGTTCTGTGGTTCTGCTGCTACTTCTGCTCTCACTTCTTCTGACTGGCGAATCCGTGTTTTCGCGGTCTTTATATATCTTCCAAAACCGGGACTTGTTTCTTCCGGCTTTGCCTTGATCACGCGACGCCCACGCGACGCCTACGTAATTCTCAGAGTCACCTGTCTGTTTGCCTCTGAGTTATTTCCGCATCTGCCGGAAATAGGGTCAAAGTGACATCCGTTACTTTTCACCGACCGGAAACAACACGGCTTGTATCAGCCTTTCTTGGGTGGGCCAGACCGTTATATTACATTCCTCGCCCTCCCATTTTCCAAAATGTTCACCTAAGAACATTTTAAGCGCAACACCCTCACACTCCTCCCCATGCCACACAAGCTCGACAATTGTATAAAACATGTGCATGCCAAAACAACAAAACATGTGCATGCCGAAACAAAAAAACAACAAAAAAAAATATATATATAGGGGAGCCTACATCGGCAACCCAACAATGTTCGTGTCCATCGTGAAAATTGTTCTACCAGCTCGATGTTTCATTGTTCCTTCTTTTTTTTTTTCTTTTTTTTTTTTTAATATCCATTTTCACAGAATTGGGCAAAGTTCTTAAAAATGTTCATTTTCCTTCTCGGCTCTGTCCATAAGCGTAGACACCTCGATGCATAACCACGTGATTATAGGCGGTAATTGCGCCCCAGTTTCTAAACTAACATCGAGTAAATGACCTTTGACCAACACCATGCGTGCCTCTGCTCGAGTTTATTGTTACACATGTAACCTCATTTAATTTAATTTAATTTCAAACATACTATGTTTGAACACAGAAAAAAATGGTCATTATTTGCCGTACATATCATTCATAGTCTGACCGAGAAATGTTCAATAGAAAATGAAGAAAATTACCCTGATTCCAACGTTAATCCGCATGCAATTTACTTGTGGAGGATATTAATTTAGTCTAAAAAAATGGACCCGTGACTCGTAGTTCCTTAGTTTGTACAATGCTTTCCATTCCCGGAACTACTTCCTCTGGATTCAAAACCAAGCATATCTGATTTGTTGACATCTCTCTGTTTAACGCAGAGACATTTTTGAGTGTCGAACACCCGTTGACCCCGGAGTACTATTCACAACGGATAACTCAATTTCCTTTTCCGAAGCACTGTTGCTTCTTTTACACTTAAAAATCCGCTTCCTGGTTATTATTCCCAGGATTATTATTACGCCGACCACGCCAGCAATGACTCCTATCGTCAACTTCTTCGGGAGTTCTTCATCCTTCACTAAATCTTTCCATATCTATCTGTTCCAAGGTATTTACTAGTTTTCAGACATTAATATATCTTCAAAAAATATTTCCCAAGTCACACTTTTACGTAAATAAAAATAAGTTTTAGATTTTAATTTAATTTTCCCAAATCTCCCCAAATAATCCGATTCCACCATATTGATACAAAATATCTTTTCAATATCTGACTCATATCGCGAAACACTGAGACGCGGGTGAATGTTTTAAGAATATATATAATCGGTGTATTCGCAAAGAAATAACCAAACAATGCAGTTGTTTTCAAGCAACGATGTTGAGATATATTTATAATTGGCGATTTTGTTGGCTGTTGTTAACTGCATAATTAAAATTACACTTTAAAACTCTCGATAACATTTAAGTCATTTCTATGCTGTAGAAATGTCACGCAAAACACAAACATTTTTAAATTTTGACAATATCTGTGTAAAGATTACAAATTGACGTTTACGAACAAATTCTGTTGACGAGATCAAAATTAAAGAACCCTTTCGTTTCTCTGATTTTCCTATTGTGGTAGCATTCAACTACATTTATAATTTGTTAATGTTTACCAATTTTGATTTAGTTCATGCAATACAAGGCCAAATGGAGAAAATGGAGAGGGTCATTTTACGCTAATACTCCAATTGGGGAAAGTTTGTGTACGTAGAACATCGATTGTTTTTTTTTTTTGTTTTTTTTTTTAATTCGGCTCGAGTACTGGTCAGAAAAACTCAACTATTTCAACCATACAACTGACCTTCATAATCACATTGAGAATAGTTGTTCGTCAATATTTCTATCGGGTTGTCTGGAAAGTTCATGCCGCTTGTTAAGTAAAATTAAGACACAAACCAAAATTATTTCATTAAATATTTATTCTACGAAATATTAACTATTTTCTTGCACAAACCAAAGAAAACATTGTTATCACAAGTTAATCCAATTATCCACTTAAACTCACTTCACATATATGGTAAAATATTAACAACAAAAATAAATCATTAACTCAGATGTTTTGTACTTACAGATAGGTAAATATCTCAACTTCTATCCTCCCGTCAACTTTAACACCCCACTCAATTTTAACACCCCCGTCAACTTTAACACCCTCGTCACTTTAACACTCTCGTCATTTTAACACTCCTCCCGCCAACCCCTAAACCTATGCGCACTCCCTACATGTAGTCTGTTTCACCACCTCCGTTCTACCCTTCTTAATGTGTTTGACGCCAACAATCCACATTTCTCAATGGCAAAAGTATGTTGTTCCATTTTTTTTTCTCTAACGAGACCTACTATAAACACGAGCAGAGAACACACACACTATTAAATCAATGAGTCACTTACCTTGGCTGAATGTCTACAGTCGTGCAGCTATATATTTTCGTCTTCTTTTTTCTTTTTCTTCCTTCCTCGCGTTGGTCCGGTTGTTTACTATTTTCGTCTTCTATCCGGTAGTTTTAAGTCCGTTGAATTTTCAATCTCACCGTGGTAACCCTCGTATCTATCTGTTTTGTTGTCTCAAAACAGCAAGTCACTAGCACCAAATAAACGTGTGTTATATAGCAATAGACAACAAACACGCATATATATAAAAATATATCAAGTGATATTTTTATTAATGAACGATGGACCGTGTAGCCTAGTGAACAGAGAGTGAGAGCGCGCTTCCAGGGTTGACGGGTTGCGTACCCCACAATAGCAGCATGCTATTGGGGGCAGCTGTGAACTGCCTTCCTTCGTGTTCTGTGGTTCTGCTGCTACTTCTGCTCTCATTTCTTCTGACTGGCGAATCCGTGTTTTCGCGGTCTTTATATATCTTCCAAAACCGGGACTTGTTTCTTCCGGCTTTGCCTTGATCACGCGACGCCCACGCGACGCCTACGTAATTCTCAGAGTCACCTGTCTGTTTGCCTCTGAGTTATTTCCGCATCTGCCGGAAATAGGGTCAAAGTGACATCCGTTACTTTTCACCGACCGGAAACAACACGGCTTGTATCAGCCTTTCTTGGGTGGGCCAGACCGTTATATTACACTTACACGTATGAAGAATTTCTATTAATAGTGTATGCTTACCAATATATACCATCAGTTTTCGTGGCAACAGTTAATTATTGCTAAACGAAATAGCATGGACACAAAAGACCAGATAACATAGAAAGCAGATTGGAAGTGAAAACGTGAGCAAAAGTGTACAGAAAAAAAAAGAAAAATGTCAAAATTTAGGGAAATGTCAGTCAGTCAGTTAAGTGCCATACGTGAAACACGCTTGGGTGATTATGTCTCGAAAGACACATGACTGACTGGGCAGAAGATTATCCCGCAGTAGGTTGCCATTGATTTTTGTGGTAGACTGGTTGCCAATCAAGGCTATAGAACCCAGTCTGTCCTGTTATTTAACCCATAACTGGAAGGAAGAGACGGATTAATACCTTTCCCAAGGGTATTTGCGCATAAGTGAATGCAATGAATTCAACTGAAATTTGAACTAGGCACCCCGATTTGTCGTTCCGAGCCGATATCCACTGCACCACAACGCACATCCAGGGAAATGTAGACTGCAGTATTTTCATCAAAATAAAACAAATAATATTCTTCTATTTATTCGAGATCTGTCCGAATATACGATTAATAGGATTTGTCATCTTGCAATATGGTAATTGATTTTTACGATTAGTAAAACTGCCACGTGATGTCAGTTCTTCAATACGGCAGTGAATGCTGAACAATATCATCGAAAATGAGGACAAAACTGGAAACGGCCGAAATGTGGTTCTACAGAAGGATGCTACGGGTATCTTGGACTGAGTATGCAAGCAACGATGAGGTGATGGAAAGAATGGCAACAAAAAGGAAATTGATGCTGAGCACCAGGAAGAGACAACTCAAGTTCCTGGGACACGCAATGAAGAAGGAGAGCTTGGACAACTTGATACTGACTGGCCAGATAGAAGGAGAGAGAGAGAGACAGAGGAAGGCAACGGATAACATATTTGCAGGGCCTGATCAGGTGGATGATGGAACGGGGGTTGCCAGGAGCAACAGGAGCAAATATACTAAGAGCCACAAGGGATAGGGAGACATGGAGTGATCGCCTACATCCTGAAGAAAAGAACGTTAGCCGCATATGCCAACAATGACAATTATAAAAATGCTTCTTTGGAAGACTTTATTCCTAAGGATCTATAATCGCTTCTTTATCGTTTCGGTGAGGCCAAGAAATAGCAATGAGAAAATGTGATCTCTTCTAGTTGGGCCTCGATGTTGTATGTAAAAAGATTTCAGGGTTAAAATTATATTAATCGACGTTAACATTCCATGTATCATCTTTTGGATTTAGTCATGGAAATTTTAGAAGCTTATTAGGTAAACTACGTCGTTTACAACACTTAAGAAAAGATTTTGTTCCTTGAAGTTGCAGAAAATAATACAATATTCGGTAAGCATTTGTTAATTATTTCAAATCTTACGGCTATATCACATTGAATTCATTGGTTCTCGCTCGATCACCGAAGTTAAGCAACGTTGACCTGGTCAGTACTTAGATGGGTGACCGCTTGGGAATACCAGGTACTGTAAGCGTTTAGTGACGGATGTGTGTTGTGGTGCAGTGGATATCGGCTCGGAAAGAGAAATCAGTGAGCCGAGTTCGAATTCCAGTTAAATAACATGCATTCACTTAAGCACTGGTACCCTTGGGAAAGGTATTAATCCGTCCCTTCCCTCCAGTTATGGGTTAAATAACAGAGTAGGTGTTGGGGAATCTGCCCTTATAAACAAATTCCCAATGAATCTCGGTACTCGAAAAAGTATTACTAGACACAAAACTTATGTAAAAACAACAATAAATTGTTGAAAGAAAAAGGTATTACCAGCAATAAATGAATAAACATTTAGTTGGCTATAAATGACCCGCCGAGGTTGATATGCCATAAAACAAAAACAACCAACCCTTATATACAGGATGTCTCAAAAAAAATGTACGCACACTTTAACTGTCTCTAACTGTTTTTTTTTTTTTTGCTTTTTATGCAGGTGCAATTAATTAATCACAGCATGGCAGGAAAACAAATTATTTTGGAAGAGAGGAAATTTATCCTGAAATGTTACTGGAAGACCGAAAACGCCACTGAAGTGCAAAGACGATCCAGAAGGGAATTCGCAAAACCGCCACCCACGCGCCGGACCATTGTGCGCATCAGAGACAAATTTGAAGCAGATGGAACCGTCCAAAACGTCAACAAGGAACGTTCTGGACGACTATGGACAGCCACCTGCCATGGAAAAGAAGAACAGGTGCAGGAAACACTCCTTCGATCACCACAGAAATCACTTCGACAAACTGTTTGGGAAACCCACATCTCAAAGGATAGCGCCATTGCATCATTAAACATCTGCATTGGCAATGCCAAATTCCAACACTAATCCATGCTCCCAATGAAGACGACCCTGATCGAAGAGTTCAATTCTGAGAATGGTACTTGGCAAAATGTGCAGAAGATGCAGGGTTTCCACACAAAATTGTGTGGAGCGATGAGGCAACCTTTAAATTAAATGGCTTCATTAATCGCCATAATTGCACGTACTGGGATCCTATAAATCCTCCTGTAACACTTAAACACCATGTAAACTTACCAGGAATGACAGTGTGGTGTGGGATATCCGCATTGCGCATGATAGAATCATTTTTTTTTAACGGAACTGTCATTGGGGAGAGTTACCTCAACTTGCTTCAGGAGTTTATCGGTCCACAATTTTCAGAGATGTTTGGTAATGACGGCGAGATTTACTTTCAGCAAGATGGATCACCTTCGCACTACCATCGCGATGTACGCACTCACCTCGATGCAGCTTTTTCAGACACATGGATTGGACGAAGGGGTACCATTGAATACCCTGCGCGTTCCCCAAACCTCACGCCCATGAACTTCTTTTTGTGGGGATATCTTAAAGACAATGTTTATCGCACCAAACCAAGAACAATTGATGCATTTAAATTAGAAATTGAAAGCCTGTCGCGATATTCCTAATGACCTGTTTTTTGTCGTTCGCGAATCACTTGGTGCGTGTTATCGGCGTTGTCTGGACAATATTTGTCATCAATTTGAACATTTGCGAAGATGATTCTTCAATTACATATTTCTTTTGTATTCGAAGCTATTCCATTTCACTCTCTGTTCATAAGTAAATGTTTTCTCGTCATTCAAAATGAGAGTACATTGTTTTGAGACACCTTGAAGACGTATTTCTTTTGCAGAATTTGTCATGAACATGTTCAAAGAAACAGAAAGACAGAACATTTTAAACCTGAAAACATGAAATATAAATATAGAGGCCATGTTTCAAAAGGTTTAAATGAGTGTAGTGTATGCTTGTGGATAGGGCGAAAGCAAGTCGCCGAAATGAGGTCCTACATTAATCAGACAGTTATGGGCCATACGTGACCGTTTTAGGCGATCGTATCTCGAATGAGACATGACTAACTGGGAAGAAGATTTTCCCGCGGTTGTTTGAAGTTACTTTATCCTATACACTAGTTGCCAACCAAGGCTACGCAACCCAACCTGTTCTGTTATTTTACCGATACCGATAGCCGGAGGTAAGTGACCTTTCTCTAGGGTATTTGCGCGTAAGTGAATGCAAAGAACTCAGCTGGAATTCGAACTCGGCTGTTCGATTTCTTGTTCCAAGCCAATATCCACTGCACTACAACGTACATCCTACCTTAATACTTTACCATAACATATCTGCCATTCTTCAGATGTCAAATGGAAAAGAAAGCTTTTAAATTAGACGTTGCTTACATTATATTCTATCACTGGCTACTATTGTGTTTCGTAACTATATATTTCAGGTGAATATCACATCATTTTAACCACTTACATCTATTTCTCTTATCCATGTCGGTGTATAAATGTACATATCTTTATTATTAGGTTGTCTCAAACGTTCGTAAACACTTGCGAAATGAGTCTATTTGCTCCAGCACATTCGAGACAAGCGATGGGTTCAGAAAGGGCAAGAGACACCATCGGTTCCAAAACAAGATCGATTCGGCAAGAAAGTCATGTTGTGTGTTTAGTGGGACTTTGAAGGAATCGTGCATTTTGAGTTGGTTCCGAATAGTCGTGCTGTCAGCAACTTGAGCGGGTCTACGAAAAGTTGAAGCAAATGTACCCGGATCTGATCAACCGAAAGCGCGCTTTGATGCAGCAGGACAATGTCAAGCCACACACCGCCAGGAAGACCAAAGACAAGTTTGAAGAGCTGGACAGCGTTGAGGTTCTGCCACATCCAGCCTACAGTCCTGACTGTGATCCATCAGATTACGGCCTTTTCCGCTCAATGCAACACTTTCTGAAGTGCCGCCGATTTGACTCGTTTGATAAAGTCGAGGAAGCGTGTCAAGAATTCTTTGATTCGAAGCCGGCTGAATGGTACTTTGACCAGATCCGAAAGCTTGCAGATCGATGGCAGAAAGTCTTGGAAAATGCTGGTCTTTATTTTGAGCAATAATTTTTGTTGTTTTTGTGAGTAAAATTTCAATTTTTTGCAAATGTTTTTTGGTAACCTTAGATTTCTTGGCGAGTAAAAATTCAATTGTTTGTAAGTGTTTACGAACCTTTGGGACAACCTACTATATAACTATTCACGTGTGTATGTCAACGTTACAATAAAATCGGTAATATCGGTAAACATAAACTCGCTGCTGATCTTGAGAGGGATCTACATTCTGTGGTGAAATGGGGTAAGATATGGCTTGTAAATATCAATGCGTCTAAGACCAAGCTGCTGTCTGTCAATCATCACAGGCAACCTCTCCTGCCTCTCATAAGCATGGACCAAGCGAGTCTCCCTGAGAGCAATACACTGCGCCTCCTAGGCCTTACACTTTCTTCCGATCTCAGGTGGAACCATTACATTGAGTCAATAGCTAAATCAACTGCTAGGAAGGTTGGGTCACTGTGTCGGGCCAGGATGTTTTCCCCGCCTAAATCCATCCTGCATATTTAAAAATCAACCATTCGTCCGTGTATGGATTACTGCTGCCATATATGGTCAGGCGCCCCTGCTGTTCATCTCAATGTTCTTGACAGGCTCTAAAGGAGAATCAGTAATGTGATAGGTACCGACTTAGCGGCTTGACTCCAGCCACTTCCCCACCGACGGGATGTGGCTTCCCTTTGTTCTATACATACTTTCATGGCTTCTGCTCCAACGAACTTAAGTCACTGGTGCCTCTGCAACAGGTGATTTATTCGTGCAACCAGACTGGCAACTGGGTCTCACCCATTCACAGTTAGATCAACCAAATGCAGACAACAATTCTACTCCTTCAGCTTCTTTTCTCGCACTTCCCGCCTGTGGAACTCGCTTCCATATTCTTGCTTTCTTGGCGGCTACAACCTCTAGGAATTTAAATGCAATGTCAATACTCATCTCTTAACCACTTGACTGTAGTTCTTTCTTCACCACTCTGTATATCCTTTCCTTTCTCGCCACGTTTGCAACTTATTTTCACACCTGTATTCCCATCCTTCTCTTGCTCCTTTCTAACTGGTTCGTCTTTCTCTTCACTCTCTTCTATCTAATTTTTTACTCTTATGTGGTCCCCTGCACATCAGTGGCGTTACCGCCTTGCTCTGGGTCATACGATTAAAAAAAAAATTACACTTGTCGTTTATCAGCATTATACCCACTGCCGTTCGAAAAGGGGGTTTATTCTTTTTCATGTGCGTGTCCCTTCAGGATGTAGGCGATCATGGACTTCCTCTTGGCTCTGTCTCTTGTCGCTCTCAGTAATTTTTCTCTTGGTATCTTGTCCAAGCCCCGCTCCGTCAGCCATTTGCTCAGACCTAACAAGTACGTCTCGCGCCGCTTTTCCCTGTCTCTCCTTCCATTTATCCGACCTGTGAGTATCAAATTCTCCAGGCCCACCTTCCTCATTATGTTTCTAAGAAACCTCATTTGTCTCTTCCTGATATTTATTAAGTTTTCTTCTCGTTTGTATCCTTTCCAACACCTCATTGTTGCACACATACTCAGCATCTTTACCAGTACCAAAAAACGAACAAAGGAATCTAGAAAAACTATTATCAAGTTAAATGGAAACCTACTGAAAGTTTTTTCGTGTTTGAAAATTTAGATAGCGACGGAAACTAACCGAATAAATACAGAATATTAGCTTTGCTGATTTTACCTCCAGAAATGTTAGCGACTATTGTTCTTGTGTTTGTGCGTTGGGCTGTTCTCTCCTTTAATAAAACAACAGTCGTCACTCTTAGTTTTCGTATTGAACCGGTTTTGTACCTGGTTTCAATATCAAATATATCATGCCGAAGATTTCTCACCATGTTCATAGCTTAAACTACCAAGATGGTCGGGAAAATGCAGATAAATATGCAAGCAAATCATATTAAGGGATTTTCTTTGATTCCCTCTCTATTAATATGCAGACATGGTTTATATTAATTCCTATTACGAATACTTAGGCTTACCGCGCGAGGATATTATTTGTAAAAGTAATAAAATGACATTATCGTATTTTCTTGTGTAGAATACATGAAACTATGAACAAAAATTCAAGGCAAAAATGTGGTGGGGGGTATTATTATAAGCAGGTACACGTTTTCAGAAATGTTTACTCAGCTTAAAAAAAGCTTTTATTTAAAATGGTTGCAAACACTCTCAGCACAATAGATGATAAAATACAAAGTAAGCATGTGTTGATAACAAATGTTTAAAAAAGGTGTTTGATATCTCGGCAATATTTGTTTCTCATTTCCTTCATAATGATTATTTTTCATAGTTTAATATATAGAAATATAATAAAGCCACATAAAATAGAAAAATTTGATAGATTAGTTAACACCTTAAAATGTATTAGCAGGTATGTCTAGTCATCACATTTGAGAGAGTTCAGAAAGAGATTTTGACGCAAAATGCCAGAGCGATTCCACTAAGTTTGGTGGAACCTGTACCTGGACAATTCAGCAGTTAACTGTTTCATCTTGGTAACTAACTACTTGCTTGACAGTGACAGGTATGAAAACTCCCCATCACCCTCCTTACAATCCAGACCTTGAAAATTATATATATATATATATATATATATATATATATATATATATATATATATAAAGTAGAATCCTTCGTACTTGCAAAGGTGAATTTCGCAGAAGATTAAATCCAATGAAAAGTCAATTTTAAGATTTAACAGGACATTTAAATCGAATGTTTTTAAAAACCCATTGGTAATATAATATTTCGCGGCTCTCTTGTACACCGCTCCTCAAATCAAATTCTTGCAACAATGAATGGGTCAAAATTATCCAGAAAAAGGTCAAGTAAAAAAGAAAGAAGATAAAAGAAAAAGTAAAGAAAAAATAGGGGAAAGGAGGTTAATTTAACAGTGTTAAATATTAGCATTTATATTATATCTATCACGACGGCCTTGGCCGAGCTTAAAAAAACAGTATTTAAGGAAGTCAGTAAATCTTGACTTGGATCTTTAGTTGTCTATTTTAAGATGTATGACATTAAAAATTAAGGGTTGAATGTTCGCTAGAAAAATGAATTGTTAGTTTTTCTTATTAATTCTAACCGTAATAATAATACTATTATATTATTACATGAAACATATTGGTAGTAATAATAGCATAATAAAGATACTAATATTTAAAAACCTTAAAGTAATAATAATAATAATAATATTAATAATAATGATAATATATTGTGTTTCTGTGTTGTATATTTAGGCCGCAAATAGTAGTAACGTTAAGTCGTGCTGGATGAGAGTTGTAGTAATTCAATGTTTATGTAACATTATTCTAAAACACTGCCAAGTTTCGTCACGTTTTAACTACTACTACTATTGTACAATGCAACGCAGAACATAAGCATAGAAAATTTACGAACGACAAATCCCTTGAAAAAGGCGAATAAACTAGTCGAAAGCACTTGGGACAATAATCACTACGGACAGTTTCTACACTCTCATAGTCGAGATGAAAAACAAATGTAATAAAATCAGTCAAAATGTGAATAAAAGACAAACTCACACAATTTTTATTGTCCGTCACATTCAACAAAATATAATTATACACACACATATATATTTTATTTTCTAAAACAAGTGATGGATATTTTTTATTTATTAACCCGATAGATTTTATTACATGACCACTAATTTTAGTGTTTTAGACTTAGCCAACTTCCAGCCGTTTGGAATTGTCATAGACGAAGTATATTGATAATTATTTTATTATCTCCCTTTATTTGGCAAACAGCATATTTATTTTCGTCTACCCGCCCGACTTTTCAAGAAAACTTAGTAGTAAAAAATATGCGTTCTTTGACAAGATTTGATCTACATTCCCATAGGGGAAAACATCTCAAATATGGTGTGCACCAAGCAAATTTGAATAGTGCCATTTAACACAGATTTTTCTTTGACTCGCGAAGTAGACAGGTATGGAAAGTTTATGAATATAGAGTCTTCTTGTGTATGTTAAGTTCCGAAGACAGTAAGCACATTGTTACCGTTCCACATGTTTATTTATACGTAAAACAAAATTAATTCTCGATAATGGCTGAAAGTATAGCAGAAAAGCGCTCGAAGGTACAAAAGCTTTGGCCAATTCTTATATAATTTGAGTTTCCGTTTGAGTTAAGTTTAACGGCATATCAACTTCTGTGGATTATTTAATGCCGAAAATGTAGGGGTTTTACGGTATTTTTTAATGTTCGGTTATAGTAAGAAGGTTTTTATTCTTTTAGTTTAGAAAATTGAAAATGTCTTCTAGTTTTGTATCCACAAATGTTTCGTTGGGAATTTTTTTTCTTCAAAAATGTGTTATGGAAATAATTTTTTCTTAAAAATTATATTATTGGTAATATTTTTTTTCAAAAATGCATGTTTTTTCTATAAAAGTGTTTCAGTGTTTTAACCCCAGTTTGGGGACTAGCTATTAGTCCATAGCTGGGACCCTAACAGATGCTACCACTCCGGGTCAGGGTGGACCTGAGAACAACAGCAATTAAGAGCTGGTTTCATGTTCCTCACAACCTTCCAATCAGAGGCTTTGCTGCCGGATGCAGTTTACCGTCATTCCCAGGACTTTATATGATTTAAGTTCCTAAAAGAAAACAATATACGAACACATGAAAGATTATACATAAACTTAATGATTATACCTTTCTGTCATTTTCAATGAAACCTGTATAAATACACACACACACACACACACACACACACACACACACACACACACACACACATATATATATACATTTACGCTCTCACACCCTGATTGATCACTCTAAAAGAATGGTAGACTTTGAAAAACAGTAGCTACTCTGGCGTGTAAGCATCGCTCATTCAGTAAAATGAATTAGAGCACTCTAGCTATTGGGCGCATATTATGATAATACATGCACTAAAAAGTCTGCCTATTTCCACCTAACGCCCATAGCCCAGAGGTAGAATCGTCGACTGACGCCAATTCAGTCGGGTTTCAATCCTGGGTTAAAACGCAATCGGATGTCTAACCGTATTAATGAGATGTGATACAGCGAAAAGGGATCTGTCTACAGATTCTTATATATTTCTTCTTATTTTGTATGTATATATATACATAGTTCTTCTTGATATATAAAAACAATTATATATATATATGTATATGTGTGTGTGTGTGTGTGTGTTTGTCATCCACATACAAGCCTGTTTCGCTGTATCACAGCTCATCAGTGCTGCTAGACGCATCCACTCGCCTCTGGCCGGGATCGAAATTCGACCGATTTGGTGTCAATCGGAAGAAATATATATATATATATTTCTTCTTTAGAGAAGAAAATTTTAAAAACTGTTTCCAATTTTGCTTTATGCGTGACTCTTCAGAAATGAATTGAGTTCTTTTGGTGACTTGCATGTTTATACACTGCTTATATACAACACGTCAAAATTTCGCATCTCTGATTCCATGCGTTTATGGTTTATGGGGTAGCGATTCTGACTGACACCAATTCGCGTTTCATCCTTTCGGATGTTCTTCTTCTTTTATGTGCCTTGTCCTTTCAGGGCGTAGGCGATCATGACTTTCCACATCTCCCTCTCCCTAGTGGCTCTTAGCACGCTTTCTTCTGTTGTATCATGCAAGCCACGTTCCGTCATCCGATCAGGTCCTTCAAATATGTTATCCGCTTCTTATCGGACTAATTTTTATTCACGCTGATACGACTATGCATGCGCATGATAAGAGAGACGATGATAATTTTACATTTCAAAATATGTATTTTTAATGTGTTTTTAGGTATATAAGCTAATCTATCATATACGGTGTACGACATTTACACATTGCAACCTGTACAAAAATTATAAAATTTTCTGCGACCAGTCAGCTTTCCAATAGATCTAAAAACTTAGTCAATAAAAAATATCAAATTCAATAAAAGAAGACCAAATGGTAAGTCTTCCCTAGACAGAAAAAAACATACACACACACACAAAATAAAAATATAAAATAAAAACACGCTTGACAATTTCAATCTTCAATGTGACACAACTCCAGTCGCTTCTTAAGCTTCCCGCTTTCACGATCTTCAGGTAACTATATATTAATTCAAACGTATTTTTTTATTAGGCACACGTGTTTGAAAGATATTGCCTATTATTTATCTTAAACTGTATGTGTTCTGATTTTCTAAGCGCTGCTTAGATGTGGCACAAGGCCGAAAATATAAGGGTACTCAGTGTGTATGACGTCCCTGGTTCCGCTCATGCGAAACAACGTAATATATAAAATGTGCCTTGTGACAGGATTCCGACTTGCGTCCCACTTTCTAGGAAAAAACCACCGCTTTATCCGGCATGATTTAGCTTTGTAGGTCATTAAATGTGTTACATCTAAAAGGGTACATGGAACCTTACTGAACTGTGATAGTGTTATTAACTTTATTTCGGGTGCGGATGCCGATAGACGTAATTCACACTGTCTAAAATAAAATAAAAATTGGGTCGTCTATTTAAAGCAGGTGTATCCACTAAAAACTGACGTAACTGATTGATAAAAATGTCAAATTAACAATAATATAATTAATTTTTATATTTAGTTCATCTGCATTTACACACACACACACACACACACACACACACACACACACACACATATATATATATATATATATATATATTTCTAAAGAAGTTTCATGTTAGAATGGTATTGATTGTTTCATTTATTAATATGACAGACTTTATTAATTAAACATTAGAATGCATATTTTTTCGAAAAAGATTCCTCTAATATTCAGGCCCGTAGACGAAAATATTCTGTTTAATAAAAAAGTTCTATTCATCTATGGCTAGCCAATAAAAATAACGTTCAAGTGATTATATATATATATATATATATATATATATATATATATATAAATAGACAAATGCGTGCAGAGATGTGCGTATGTGTAAGTGCTTTGATTCAATACACGTGCGTATATCTACACAATTATATCAATATTATGATGTCGATAATCTATGCATAATTAAATAAGCGTATGTTCATATTCCTGGATACCATATTTCTAAAGATTTGCAAGCATATTGAGACAGAATATATATATATATATATATATATATATATATATATATAGATAGATATAGATATATATATAGATTTGGTTTATTACTACCAATTCAAAATCAACCGGCATGACGCACACTTGTTGGCTCACATGTAATTGAGGCTGATATTTTGTGAAAGACTGAGTGCAAATAGCGGGTGAAGTGAGAGAAGGTGTATGTTGAATAGAGAAAGAGAATTGCTGAAACTAAACGTGAGAAGGACAGAAGAAAGGCAGGTTGGGAGAAAGGGCACGTGTTTACAATGTAAATAATCATTAATCATTTCAAACAGTTGCCTTTTTTCCCGCTTTCTATGTCGATCTAATGAAGAGTCGTTAATTGCACAAAGAAACCAAGTCTAAAATAAATGAAAATAAATAAATGACACAATAATACTAATAATAATAATAAAAAGACCATTGTTTCACTTTCGGTCTTTCGTATTTTTTTTACAAACTTCATGCGAGGTAAGAAATATCTAAATACGTGAATTATTATAATTATTCCCAAACTCGTATCACGAATGTATGTCACATGCGGTTGATAAAAATTGTCTCAGCGTTTTTCTGTCTGGATCGACGTGTATAAAACACCCCCCCCACACACGCACACACACATACACATATATACCCCCACACACACATATATATATATATATATATATATATATATATATATATACCGTGCTGAAATGTTATTTGCTCGACCGCGACCGAATGATCAAAATATCACATTTTGTTTAGGAATGTCAACCTCTCGTATATACATAAAATATCACATACACAAACACACCCACACTATATATATATATATATATATATATATATATATATATATATATATTAATACAGATTTCATTGAATAATATAGACAAGTTCTGTCTATCGTATGATCTGATTAGATTTATAGTGTTGTCATGAAAAGACGACAAGAAATTGCAATAATTGTTGATTTTTTATCAGGTCTGAGCTTTCGGCTTACATAAGCCATTATGAAGGGGTTAACATTTAATATACAGTGAACATAGGACATTTAAATTATTAACAGAGTGGAGTTATACAGAGAAAATTAAACAGGTTCATTTTTTGGCATCGCACATGGCCGCAGGCCGAGAAGGAATGGTGGTAGTGGGTTTTTGGTCAAGTGAGAGTATAGTGGCATGAGGGAATTGGTCTGGGAACTGCTACTACTATGAGTGTAGGGGGTAAGTATAATAACTATGACCTCTCCCGTCGATTATAGGCATTGAAGTATGTTCATGGAGGTGTCGAAATTTATTTTATTTAGTCTAGGTTTAAACTGCTTGATGAGCTTCTAGAATTTTAAGTTTTCGTTTGTTATTTTCTCGTCTAAGTATATATGTATATGTATTTTCAATAAGTGTTTTCCTAAGAAGCGTGTGTTGATAGCCGTGGTGTTTTAAATGTCGGAATATGTTATAATTTTCATTTAAGTGTAATGTAAGCCTCCGCGAAAGCGAGTTAGTAGTGTGTCCAATGTAGGTATTATTTAATTTGTTAGAGATACATTCTCGAAAGGGGCATTTGCATTTATACACTACATTGTTTTTTTGCAAATCGCTAACGGTGGAGGAGGAGTCGTTGCGGACGATGTGGATTTATCGTAATATATGATAAATTTAATTCTTTTGTTGGGGTCTGTCGGAGAGATATTAGTGTTTATGAGTTTTGTTAGAATATTCTCGTCTAGTTGGTAGTTGGTGTGCATTTGGCTACGATATAAGAGAGTGATATGTTTGGGATTGATTGGGCTATTACCATGTGTGTTTTTTTCGTGTTAAGGTTTTTAAGGAAATGTCGTATTTGTTCATCAACTATGTAATTAGGAAAATTATTGTTGATGAGTGTCTATTTTATGTTTTTTAGTTCACTGTGGAAGATGTGTTTTGTAGACGAATTGGTTTTTGCACGATGTAGTAGATTTTTTATGATTGCTAATTTGTAATAGTGGGGTCATTCGCTCATATATTTAAGTATGGATGGGATTTTTGTTAGTGGGTTATATATATGTAAGTTGTCACTATTGCATATTTTTAATTTCGAGTATGCGCGTTGTTTGTTTTTTATTTTGTTGAAGCACATTATAGTAGGGTCAGTTGAGCACCGTCTGTGTGAAAAAGGCAATTCATTCCGCCAGAAACATTTCAGAGCGTTTGGCTGTCAATCCGAGTACAGTACAGAGGATTCTGAAAGAGTTGTCTGAGTCTAATGGTGATTACGAAGGTGTTTGTACCATGAAGAACCCAGTCATTGCTGTGATCACGTCCCCCATTAAATCTGGCAACATTATTTCCTATAATGCTAACCTATTTGTTATTATTAACATCATGCCTCCAAACTGCTTCTCTAGTGTCAGAAATGATCCTTTCTAGTACAGAGAGGTTTATATCACAGAAAAAAATCCCAGTAAAAACCGAACAGTTAGCCCTGGCTCACTCCTATTTGTGCTGTAGCCATAACTCACTGCATCCACTACGACAATATATATCAGAGGGAATAGCGAAGAAGGACACTAGCTGCGTTTATAACTGCCCATAATCATTGCGAATCCTAGAAAATGCAAAGTGTAGCTATGCATAAGCAGTTCAGGCCAAAATCAAAAGCAAACAATTTGAATCCCGGGAATCTTGGAAGCAAATGCTAAACAAAATGTCAATGCCTTCTATTCTAAATGACCCTGAGATTATCTCGCTTTTATCAGATAAGGCAAAGCTCTTCGCCACGATATTTGCCTCTTATTCAACGCTAGATGACAAATACCATTCCATCTCCGACTTCATCCGTCTCACACAATCTCGGTAATATTTTTTCACAACACAGGAAGTCTCAAAACTTATCAAATGTTATAACTTGATACTAACTGTTATATTGTCTCATCTGACTCCGACGAACACTCTATTAGAACTCTCTTGGAATTCTGGGTGTCTACCGGCTGGATGCGACACAAGGCCATTTTACAGGGTTAAGCTCTTTTGGTATTAATCTGCCTTCTCTAAGAGGCAGAATGTCGCACAAAATCTTTTTAAAGCGAGATCTCCGAGCCCTTAAGCTCGGCCAAATTATCCCGTAGACATTGCACAAGACAGTGTCTGGTATTTGTCCTTTTTCTCCAGTCTTTTCTTCTGCCCTTCTATTGAACCTCGTCTTGGTTCCTCTCTACCCGAAGGTAAGAGAGTTTAGTCAGGTTGTGTTTGAGCTCTGACTTTGAACTCTGAGTTCTTTATTTATTGCCTAGTTCATTTGTGCTACCGGGGATGTCTTAATTACTCTACAACAGCAACCATTTTGAGATGTCTTTATTTTCTTAAATGCTTATTTTCAATTCTTAGTATATACTCGTTCTACATTCTGGAAAATTCAACTCATTGTGAAGTTTATATCTCTTGCGTTTTGGGCCAACCACGTTTCATTTTTCTGGTTCTCATACTTTTACGTTCAACGAATTCTTGTGGGAGACGGTGGAAGTCGAGGATAGAATGACATGTGTCTTCTAGCGTTGAATTAGAGGAAAATATCATGGCGAAGATTTTTGCCTTATCTGATAAGACTGAGATAATCTCAGGGTCATTTAGAATAGGAGGCAAAGACATAAAGAACTTGCAAAAGTTCTTCCTTTCTTTCGAGCCTTTCTTGAGTAAACATTTTCTTTAATTGATTCCAGTATCTTTTGGGTTCCTATTGTTTTTTTTTTCAAATTATTGACCATTTTACGTCGTCTTCCCACATTTCCGTTCTACTTTTATATACCCTTAAAACATTTTTCCACAAATTTTGAGAAGTTTCATGTCCTCTCAGTTATCTGTTCTTATTCTCTTTAACCTAGTAACATAATTTTTCTTGCGAACATTAATTCTGCCAGTGCATGCCGTCGGTGTATTGGAATTCGGCTCCTGTCTAGTATACTCTCAAGAATCTTTGTAGTGCTTTTTCACTTGCATTTTTAAATACGCATCAGAAAAATCCAGTTTAGAAAAATAAAAATAAATATTTAATTTAACAAACATTTTCACTGGAGTTGGTAATAAATAGTTTCGTGATATATAAACAATTGTTTAATCGAATCGAAAAGTCAGCACAAATATGAATTTTATTATTATTTCTTTGTATACACTGTTAGGGCTGCCTATTTGAATTACACCCTTTTTTCTCAAGTTTGTCTCATACTTCGTTGACTTAATCCGATACTGCAAATGGTGCACTACGTTTCAATATGAATTTAAATGTAATGTCAATTGCCATCTCCTATCGTCTTGACTCGCATTATTTCTTTGACAGCTCTTGCATATTATCCTTTTCACCGTTCACTCTACTCTCATGCAGCTCTCTTCACACCAATCTTCTCATTCGTCTCTTACCCAATTTTTCACACCCACTATCCCTCTTTCTCATCACTTTCCTCTTATGTAATTCTCTGCCCACCTGTGTCAGTACTGTTTTGCTTGAGGGGACATGATTATAAAGACAAAGAAAAACACTGTTAGCGACATATTTTTCATTTAAAATTTTGCTTTCATTTTGAACCACCGACACAAATCAGCCGACAGAAAATCCGAAAAACAGTTTTTAAATTCTTTCTTTAAGTTTCATTCACGTTGTTTTTAATTTTAACTGGTTCACTTTACAATAAATATTTATAGCTAAATCTAGTAGCTCGAATAAGTCCATTCAATCAGTACCCAATAAGTATGTAGTATTTTTAACACATAATCCTTAGCCCTGTGACCTGTTCGTACTGTTCAAGCGCCTTCTGTACCACCTCGATATCACTCCGGGAGGACACGAAAGTAGTAACGTCATCGGCATACAAGGAAACCTTGGCTCGAGCACCACCAGGGACAGCGATTCCACGTAAGGCCGGACTGCACGCCAGTGAAGGAGGGGCTCCAACGCCAAATCATAAAGTAGGGGCAACAGTGGACAACCCTTTCGGACCGACCTAGACAGCGCTAAAACGCCCGACAACTTTCCGTTCACCTGTACCACAGCCTTGGGGGATTGATACAGGAGGCTAAGCCATCATCTGAGATGCTCTCTGCCCGAATACAGAGCTTGATAAGACTGATTTAGAGCGAAACCCTCTTTACCCGAACCCTCTTTACAAAAGACAGGGTGTGACAAAAGGTCGATTTTTTACGTGAAGCAATCAGAGCGTTTACGCGCGGGCAACAATTTTCCGTAGACCCTGCATAAGCGGGATCGATTCTTGTCCACTTTTCCCAAGGCAGGACTCAGTCTCTCGACATAGCCTCGTCTGGGTTCTCCTCTGCTCGAAGTCAGAGAGTCTGACAAGGCTGGGTTCGAACTGAACTCTGTCCCTGAACTATGTTTGAGTTCATTTGTGTTACCGGAAGTGTCTTATTTACTCTCTTCTCACTGCAAAAAAACAAAAAAAAACAAAAAAAAACTACTAGCCCTAAGAAGGCAATCGTTTCAAATAAAATCATAGTGGCTGTGCTTAAGAATATTAAGCTATCTTAATCTAGCGTAAATTATTTGATCGCTGCTTGAAGGAGAAATCTCTTCCAAAATATGAAAGTTGTCAACTGTATGCGCCTTTTTAAAAAACGTGGCTGAACACTCATTTCCGTTTCAGCATCGACACATTAGCCTCCTCAGTGTCATTAGCAAATCTTCTTTTTTTTAATCATTTCACCCCGAGCAAGGCAGAAATGCCACTGATGAGCGAGGGCTACATAACTGTAAAAAGATTAATTAGAAAAGAGTGAGGAGTACAAACTAGTTAGAAAGGAGCAATAGAAAGCTGAGAATGCAGGTGCGATGACAGATACATAGGTGGAGAGAAAGGGAAGGATATACGGGGGTGGGAAGAGAGCTAGATTCCAATGGTTAATAGATGAGTATTGACATTGCATTTAAATTTCTGGAGGTTGTAGCCGTCAGGAAAGCAAGAATATGGGAGCGAGTTCCACAGGCAGGAAGTGCGAGAGAAGAAGCTGCAGGAGTAGAATTGTCGTCTGCATTTGGCTAACCTGACTGTGAATGGGTGGGACCCAGTTGCCAGTCTGGTTGCACGAGTAAACCCCTGTTGAGGAGGCACCAGTGACTTAAGATCGTACGAGCAGAAGCCATGAAAGTATTTATAGAACAGACAAAAGGAGGCCACATTTCGACGGTAGGGAAGTGGCTGCAGTCGAGTCGCCAGATCAGTACCTATCACATTACAGACTCTCCTTTGGAGCCTGTCGAGAACACTGAGGAGAACGGCAGGGACGCTTGACCATAAATGGCAGCAGTTCTCCCTGCACGGACGGATGGTTGACTTGTATATATGCAGGATGGATTCAGGCGGAAAAAACATCCTGGATCGATATAGTGACCCAAAGGGAAAACCTCTTAAACGACATGCAGTACAAATTTCGATCGGCTTGTGCCTTGCTGATATCCAAACCGTTACTACTCACATAATCAGTGAAGTATCAAACAACAAAATATCTTATCCTATCAGATTTTTCAAAGACATTTGACGATGTGTATTATAGAGGGTTACCACACAAGTTCTCTAGCTATGGATCCTTGGAACAGTTTTTCCAATTATCAAGTCCTTCCTAACAGGTAGATCATTGAATGTAGCTGTTAATCATCCAAGGCCCAAGCGATCAACGTAGGTGGTCCGCAAGGTTCGCTAATCGGTTCAACCCTATTTCTGTTTTACATGAATGTTCTGTCTAATAGTATACTCCGATCATTTGTGTATATCTATAGTGATGATATAACGGTAAATGCGTACACCTCCAAAATTCTAGCTTTACTATCATCATCATCATTCGAACAGCCAACGGTTGGTCAGAAATCCATCTACAATCCCACCCAACACAACACGATCAAGCACTCAGTATTCAGATCTCGGTGCTGTGAGTGGACGTCATGGACTTCTTTTGATGGCTAATGCAGATGTGGATCGCCGGCACTACATCCGGGTGTTTCTACACCATCTTAAAGAAGGTTGCCAATCCAGGCTCAAGACTTCTTTCAGGCCACCGAAAGCTCCCAAAAAGTCTCATCTATCCAATTTTACTTAAAAGGCTTGCGTCAACACATGATATGATTTTCAGGGACTTTCCATCGAGATGTCATTTTCCTAACAAATCGACCATGGTGAGATTCAAACCCGAGCTTCATGGTTAAAAAACGAATGTTCTAATGAATCGGCTAAGCGCATAGCTTTGTCAGATCAAAATTGGCTGGTTTCATTCAATGCTTCAAAAAACAAATCAACTGATGTTCCATCATTACCGAGCGGACCCTGGATTTACAGTTATCGTGATGAACGTGTGCTCTCTCGGTGAGGCCCCATGCTATGAGCGCCTATTTGGATTTAAACTCAACACAAGTGGAACTATGGCTATAGATCCATGGCGAAAGATACGAAGAATACTGACGGTTCTTTCTAATGCTCTTGTAAGTGTATGAGACCTCTTGCTATCCTCTATTTCTACAAAAGCTAAATTAGGCCGAAAATTGAGTACTTTTGTCATATACGTGCAGGAGCTGTCAGTTTTCCCTTTCCAGTTTCGATAGAGTCCGAAACCGTCTCCCCTCGTCTTGTAGGCGATTAACTACTTTCCACCCTACAACCCTTTTCTCATGAACAAAACTTCGCAAAATTCTCACTGTCCCTGTCGCTATTTCTTTATTCGGACGAACTAAATTCCTTAGTTCTACAAATTCCTACCTACATGGCTAAAACCCACCATGCCACGCACATTGAAGCAAACCACCTTCAATCCCTTTGTATTACATTGACGAAATGTAAGATCCATTCGATTAACTTGTTCTTACGAAGTATTGCTTTGTGGAACTGACTCCAAAGTGGATGCTTTCCCGATCACTACAATTTCAATCTGTTCAAATCTAGGAGGAAATAATTATCTTCACCACATATCCCCATGTGAGGGAAAAAAGAAAAGGATAAAGAAAAAAAAGGGAAAAGGAAAATAGAGAAAAAGTTAACATGATGCAATAATCGGCTATGCCAAAAGTTTTTAAAAAAATTTCCGTTTAAAATAATATCGTCACACTATTGTAGGGGTATAATTAGTTTAAATTCTATAATTAGTTTAAATTCTATAATTAGTTTAAATTCTATAGTTAGTTTAAATTCTACTACTGGAACAAAAGGATAGGAACAGAAAAAGAAATATTGTATTCTTTCAAACTTAAAAGGAAATATCTTTTAAAAATAAATAAAAATAAAATAAAATATTTTCATTTTAATAAAAATATTTTATTTTATTTTAACAAAAACAAAATAAAGCATATTTTCAAAATAAAAAGGAAAAATAAAATGAAATAAAAAATATTTTTCAAAACAGAAAATGACAAATTGTATTTTTCAGAATTTTTCCGCTTAAAATAATATCGTCTTACGAGTGTAGGATATAATTACTTTAAATTCTACTACTAAAATAAAACGGGAGGAGGAAAATATATTATTGAAGATGGGGGGGGGCTACAAAAAATTTTGATGCATAATATGTACACATATACACTTAGATACACACACACACGCGCGCGCGCGCGCATACACACACACACACACGCACACACACACATATATATATATACTAGCACTATAACCCGGCGTTGCTCAGGTATAATGAAAGCTTTAAAACTAATCCATGATCCTGGAGCACAGACTCTTTGCACGTTGGCACGAAAGACTAAAAAGCAATAGTTGTTTCCAGTTAAAGCGAAACCGTAGACTGAAAGAAAAATGAATGGATGTAAGTCAAATTTTGATTTCCTGGTATCGATATCAAATAAGTTTTTTTCGTCGTATACTGATTTTTGAAGGCTAAATAAGTCCTCTGAGTAAATGGTATCATGGCTGAGAGTAAGAACTATAATTATACCTACTTAGAGCCAAACAGAAAGCAAAAGCTAAAATAAAAGGGCTGAAAAAATACAGACATACAGGCAGATAAACAGACACACACACAAACATCTTGCCTTTTATATGTATATTATCGATTTTCTGCACTATTGTAAGAACTGCAAACTTGAAACTTCTGAATATCGTTTCTTATGTCTTTGTCTATGAGTGTATCAAATTTGATTAAAATCGGACCACCCCTTCTATAAGCCGATTTTTTCAATTATCGATTTTCGAAATTTATCGGGGGTACCTCGACACAAGACCTAGCTAAGAACACTCACAGACTCTTATAGTACAACTGTGTAAATTTTCAAGAAAATCGGCTCAGTCGTTTCGGAGTCTATAGGTAACGGACACACACACATACACACACACATACACACACACAGAGACAAAGTTCCATTTATAAATATGTTTAGATATATGTATATATATATGTGTGTGTGTGTGTGCGCGCGTGTGTGTGTGTGTGTGTGTGTGTGTGTGTGTGTGTGTGTGTACATCTGTACATATTATTCATCAAAATCTTTTTTGTAGCACCACTTGATGCGGGCTGATACCTGGATCGTGCCTGACAGCCTGTAAAATGTGTTATTTATGGTCAAGCGTACGAGTGGGTCTCGGTCTTCCTTGATCCATTTTTTGCGGTGCCACGGATCCTATCATCAGAAGTGTTAATGACAACTTAAATTTATATTTTTCATTTCTAATCTATTTCACATTTATCTAAATTCTTGATTTTTCTAATAGTTATTTTTATTTTCTTTAGATAATATCATTTACTTATATATTATTTACTTATATTATAAATTCATTCTCGGTTTTCCCCTTTTTATTTTATATATATATATATACACATCTCATAGTACGATATGGAAGAGCATCTCCTGTATCTGTATCCTTTGCTAACTGTACAGGGTGTTTCACCCACTGATCACTCAACACGGGATAACTTTTGCCGATCGTTTATTGTACTAACTGGCGAACTGTTGTTTGCCTCTTTTTTTTTCTTTTTTTTATCATTTCACCCTGAGCAAGGCGGAAACGCCACTGGTGTGCAGGGGGTTACATAAATGTAAAAAGATTAATTAGAAAAGAGTGAGGAGTACAAACTAGTTAGAAAGGAACAATAGAAAGCTGAGAAAGCAGGTGCGATGACAGATATATAGGTGGAGAGAAAGGGAAGGATATACGGGGTGGGGAGAGAGCTAGAGGCACGCCCATTCAGAACGACCTTCATTTTGCGGTTATTTAAGAAAGATTGGATGAGGTCAAGCAGGCGACCGGTAATACCATAACCGCGGAGTTTGCATAGGAGGCCAGAGTGCCAAACCCTGTCGAAAGCCTTGGAGATGTCCAGAGCAACCGCGCGATCCTCGTCAGACTCATCAAGGGCCTGTAGCATGTACTACGTTACGGTTGTTAGCAGGTCGGCCGTGGACCTGTCAAAGCAGAATCCATATTGCCTGTCGGAGAACAGTTTGTGGGCGGTGAGATGATGAACTATTTCAGCATTGATTATAGCCTCGAATATTTTCCCGAATATCGGTAGAAGACTGATAGGGCTATAGTTTGATGGGTCCGAGGGTTCACCACAATTCTTAAATACAGGAACGACTGAAGAGAATTTCCAGCATGCAGGAAAGCAGGAAGCAGAAAGGCAGTAGTTAAACAGTTTAGAGAGGACAGGGGAAAGTTCAGGAGCACACCTCTTAAGGACTATCACCGGGATTCCATCGTCTCCACACGCCTTATGGGGGTCGAGTTTTGAAATTACTCTGGATACTACTGTCGTGGTAATATATACGTCGTGCAGTTTGGCTTCAGTTCTAATAGGGAAGTCGGTTGGGTGCACTCCGGACGAGTCGAATGTGGAGTTGGATGAGAATCTGTGGGCAAAGCACTCAGCTTTGTCCGCAGATGACGTGAGAACCTCAAATCCATGGATTAAAGGAGGTATTGAGGATTTCCTATTGTTGAGTACTCGTTTACAGATTCTCCAATAGTCCTTGGAGCCGAACTTGCTGTCAGCTTCAAATTTCCTGTGTTAAACTGTGAGGTATTTTTCGTATTTTTTTTGTTTTTGTTTTTTTGTATATATATATCTGTATTTTTCGTTTTTTTTTCCTTGTTGGCGTTCATGCTTCATTTGGAAAAAAAAGAAAAAAGTTTGAAATTTTTATTAATTTATTTATTCTGTTATGCGAAGCTATCCTCAGTCATAATTTCGGATGAGGCAACATTTTTAAGAAATCGAATAACAAATTTACACAACTAGCATTTATGGGTGGACCAGAATCCCTTTGGTACAATACAAGCTAGACACAATTATGAGTTTACAATTAATGTGTGACATGGAATATTAGGTGAACATCTGGTACGTCAATATGTTCTCTCAGTACGTCTTACAGGAGCTATCTACAGGGATTTTATTTCGAATGCAATTCCAGACCTGCTAGAGGATGTTTTTGTTTTTTAATCATTTCACCCCAAGCAAGGCATTCCACTGCCACTATTGCGCTTGGGGCTACAGAGGGGTAGATAAATAGGAAGAGTGGTGAGATATAGGAAATGTCAGAGGGGGGGGGGGTGATAGATAGTTGGGTGGGTGGGAAAATTGTTTGAAAGAATGGAAGTTAGTTTGTTAGGAGGTGTCTATTGACCTTACATTTAAACTCCTGGAGAGTGTAGCCGTCGGGGAAGCAGTCATGTGGAAGAGAATTCTACAGTCGGGAAGTGCGAGAAATGAACTGTTGGAGTAGAAGTTGCGGTTGCATTTTATCGGTTTCACTGTAAAAGGGTGTGATCTAGTTGCTAATCTAGTATCTCGTGCAAATTCGAAACTTGGGGGCACCAGTGATCTACGTTCATCGGAGCAGAAGCCGTGAAAGTATTTATAGAAGAGACACAGGGAAGCCACGTCGCGCCGGTGAGAGAGAGAGACTGCAGGCGGTCTGCTAAGTCGGTATCGATCACATTACAGACCCTCCGCTGTACCTTGTCTAGAAGCCCAAGGAGAATAGCAGAGGCACCCGACCAGATGTGGCAACAGTATTCAATGCACGGGCGGATCGTAGATTTATAAATGTGCAGGATAGATTCAGACGGGCCCTGCACAGAGAACCGACTTTCATAGCAGCGGATTTCGCAATGGATTCCATATAGTCATTCCACTTGAGGTCCGCTGAAAGTGTGAGACCAAGTAGTGTTTTACTCTCTGGGAGGCAAGCCTGGTCCATGCTAATAGGAGGTAGGTGCGATTGTCTATGATGTTTAATTGATAGTAGCTTCGTTTTAGAGGCATTAAAGTTTACGAGGCATTTCTTACCCCAGTCCACTACGGATTGGAGGTCCTTTCCAAGCTCGGCTGCAAGGTTAGCTTTGTCGCCCGCACCAGATTTTTGGTCGAGGCGAGAGTAAACTGTGGTGTCATCGGCGTACATACCTATTTGGGATCTTATGGTATCAGGGAGATCATTAATATAGATCAGAAAGAGCGTAGGACCTAGGATAGAGCCTTGAGGGACACCCGCGTTCGTATGGTAGTTCTGGGAGGCATGTCCGTTTTATACCACTTTCAATGTGCGGTTAGATAGGAATGACTGGATTAGTTCAAACAATTGTCCAGCTATACCATAGCTCCACAGTTTGCATAGAAGGCCAGCATGTCGAACGCTTTAGAGATATCCAAGGCAACGGTTCGGGCTTCACCATTCCTATCGAGTGCCTGATATATGTATTCGGTGATGGTCGTTAGCATATCAACAGTAGACCTGGTGAAGCGGAAGCCTTACAGTTTGTCTGAGAGAAGCCCTTGGGCCGTGAAATGTTGAACGACCTCGGCGTTGATAATGGCTTCGAACACTTTGCCAAAGATCGGTAGAAGGCTGATAGGTCGGTAATTTGCGGTGTCCAAGGGTTCTCCAGTGTTTTTAAATATAGGAACTACAGAGGAAGATTACCAACAGGCAGGAAAGCAGGAAGCAGTTAGGCAGGAGTTGTAGAGCTTAGAAAGTACAGAGGAAAGTTCGGGGGCACATTTCATGAAGACTATGATTGGGATTCCGTCCCCTCCGCTCGCTTTGTGAGGGTCAAGTTTTGAGATTATCTTAGAGACAAGCGAGGGTGTAATATGGACGTCATTCAGTTGAGCATCAGTTCTAGGTGGGAAGTCGGGTGTAGAAACTCCAGACGAGTCCAGTCTCGAATTATTCGAGAATCTGGGAAGGTGAGGACCTCAAATTTGTTTATTAGTGGGGGTATTGTGGACTTGCTCTTGTTAAGTATTCTTTTACAGAGTCGACAGTAGTCCTTGGTGCCGAACTTAGAGGATGCTATGCGTTGCTTCATTCTGGCAGCAAATAACATCTTGGCTTCGTTAAGTATCTTTTTACACTTATTACGAGCTGAAGCGAAAAGGCGTCTGTTTTGGTCCTACGCGTAGCTACGATAGAATCGGAAGAAATGATTCCGGAGGGCAATGGCGGCCGAGCAAGCGGGCGAGAACCATGGAGACGTACGAGATTTAAGCTGAAATTTCCTGGCAGGGATGAAAGCATCGATGCCAGCCTTAACCCAGGAGGAGACCTCGGATGCACATTCTTCGATGGGAAGATTAAAAACGTTGTTCCAAGGGACGTCACAGAGGAAGTCTCGGAATGAATCCCAGTCTGCTCTTTGGTAGCAGTAGGATGTACCTCTGCTAATGGACAGACGCATGTAATTCATGTATGATGGAGCTCCAGCACATTTTAATAACATTAGTTGCGATGCTCTGGTTGACATCTGCCATGAAAGATGGTTAGGTAAGGGATGGCCTGAAACTTAATTTTTCGGATTTTTATCTGCTGGGCAATCTAAAAGAATTGGTTTATGCCGCAGACATTAATAATGCAGAGACGCTTCAATAACATGTCATGGGAGCCTCGAAAGAGACATGACTGACTGGACAGAAGATTATCCCGCAGTATGTTGCCATTACTTTCTGCGGTAGACTGGTTGCCAGCTAACGCTATAGAATCCAATCTATCCTATTGTTTAACCCATAACTGGAGGGAAGATATGCATTAATACCTTTACCAAAGGTATTTGTATGTAAGTGAATGTAAGGAATTCAACTGGAATTCGAACTTGGCTCCTCGATTTCTCTATCCGTGTCGATATCCACTGCACCACAACGCACATCCACAAAGCACATCCACATTTCGTAGAGTGCAACAGAAAAAACAATGCGGACAGAACATATAATAAAATATTGTCTCCTATTCTTCTCAGTTCCTATTAGATCCTTGAATGTCGACGTTAATGGCCAATCCTTTGAAGTCCAATGCCGGATTTTAGCAAGGATCTATCCTCGGTCCTACGCTCTTTCTAATACCAAGCTCAGATTATTAGTCGAAGATACCTCAGGTTACAGGTTACAGGTTCGCAGAGTCTAGCAACTGATTTCTGTTCTGCTCTAGCCCTCACTGTCTAAATGGAGAGGATTAGCTTGAATTATTCAATACCTCTAAAATACAAGCTAGTAACGCTTAATCTTCACCGAGCAGACCCTACATTTTATCCAGTCCTTATTAACGGCTGTACAGTCATTATTCTTCTATGTGCCTTGTCCTTTCAGGATGTAGGCGATTATGGCCTTCCACGTCTCCCTATCACTGGTATCTCTTAGCACGCTTTCTCTTGTAACATCCCTCAGCGCCCGGTGACATCCACTTCATCCAGTCCTTCAAATAGGTTATCCGCTAGTTTTTTCTGCCTCTTTTTCTCTCTATCTGGCCTGTTAGTATCAAGTTCTCCAAGCCCTCCTTCCTCATTGCATGTCCCAGGAACTGTATTTGTCTCTTCCTGATTCTCAGTATTAATTTCCTTTTCGTTTCCATTCTTTCTAAAACCTAGTCATTGTTCAGATGCTCGGTTTACGATATCCATAGCATTCTTCTGTAGAACCAGATTTCGGCTGCTTCAAGTTTTCCCTTCATCTTTGTCCATATTGTTCAACATTCACTGCCATATTGAAGAACTGACATCACATAGCAATTCAATTCTCTCTTCTTTGTTTCTAGTGAAAGTTTCCTGTGTCTTAATGTTTTACTCAGCTTCGGAAACGCGTACTTTGCCATGCCAATTCGCCTTTGGATCTCTGTGTTAAACTTTCCGTCTTCGGTTAGAACACTTCTCAGATATTTAAATTTTCGTACCTGTTTGATTTTAACATCCCCCACCTGTATTTGGCACTTTGGGCTGCTCTTTTTGCTGATGATTATGCATTCGGTTTTATTTCAATTGAACATTTATTGGAACTAGAGCTTACTTCAGTTCTGGAAGTTTTACGTAACAACTATCTATAAAGATGCTGATAATAGGTCAGTGGCTTTACCTGTTTTTCCTTAAACTAGAATATGCTAGAATATGCGTAGGAAATCCATTTTTTGAACCAAAATTAATAATAGTTCTGTGGTCTGTTTATAAATGAAAAGTCTTTACGTGTGTAAATTTTTTCACTCCATATATTATTGCTAACACTTCTTTTTTGATCTGGCTGTAGTTTGTTTTGTTTTTGTTTTTTTTTGTCAGTATTAGCGAATGCAAAGGATAAGCCACGGTTTTCACGTTACCGTCATCAGCTTTATGTAAAATTATCAATCCTATACCACAGTTACAAACATCTGAATCCATACGATTTCTGCTTTCGGATCGTAACGTGCTAATGATTGACCTGATGTTAGTATTTTCTTGATTTCTTCAAATTCTTTGACATCAGTCTAGTTCCAATTTACGCCTTTTTAAGCAAATTGTTCAGCGGATTTCTCAAATTCTGCATATTAGATATGTAGATTTGATAATAATTTGCCAGTCTCAGAAATGCTTCTAGAGTAGTAAGGTTTGTTGGAGAAGCATATTCTTAGTTGCTTTTGTCCTCAATAAATCTGGTTCCCAAAATTTTTATTAATTTGTCCTAGTTACTTGATTTTATGTAAAACTTATTAGTACATTTGCTCAAGGAATTTGAAACCGTACTCACTTATTTTTCCGAAAATTCTTTCTACATATTCAATATATTGTTCGTTATTTAGATTTTAATCATTATATAATCTCGATAAGCAACTGAAAAATCTCAATCTGCATGCATAATGTCCATATCTTGTTGAAATATGGCTGGAGCCACCCTTATCTATATGAAATATGGCTGGAGCCACCCTTATCTATATGAAATATGGCTGGAGCCACCCTTATCTATATGAAATATGACTGGAGCCACCTTTATATATCTTGTACGTATTTATCGTTATTAAGATCTAGCTTCGAAAAGAAAATTTTTAGAGTTTAATTTTGCAAAAATTTACTCTTGACTTAGTAATGGATAATTATGTTATCTAAACTTATTTATAAAAGGAACTTTGTGTGTGTGTGTGTGTGTGTGTGTGTGTGTGTGTGTGTGTGTGTGTGTGTGTGTGTGTGTATCCGTTACCTATAGACTCCGAAACGGCTGAACCGATTTTCTTGAAAATTAACACAGTTGTACTATAAGCGTCTGCGAGTGTTCTTAGCTAGGTTTTGTGTCGAGGTACCCCCGATAAATATCGAAAATCGATAATCGAAAAAATCGGGTTATAGGAGGAGTGCTCCGATTTTAATCAAATTTGATACACTCATAGACAAAGACATAAGAAACGACATTCAGAAGTTTCAAGGTTGCAGTTCTTACAATAGTGCAGAAAATCGATAATATATATATATATAAAAGGCAAGATGTTTTTGTGTGTGACTGTTTATCTGTATATATGTCCTTCATATAAATCCACAATGTTTATCAGATTCTCACCAAACATCACTAAAATATTCTTTAGGCTGAGTCTGAGCTCCAGGACTATGGATTAGTTTTAAAGCTTTCATTACACCCGAGCAACGCCGGGCTATACTGCTAGTTCTAAATATTTGCTTAACCTTGTCGAAAAATCAGTACAGACAGAAATTAACGAAAATGAATCCTTTAACCATATCCCGAGTCAGCGCGTTTAATTAGAATCTTTCACACGCTTTGGTTACTATTCAAGTACATGTGATAATATCACCGTCTTATTTAGATTCATACACTTTCCACAAGTATAGAATAACGAATATTTCTAGCTAAAAATTTACCGTTTCTTCAATGCAAACGTTTCCCGGTTTTCTCGAAAGTAAAAAATTACAGTATTTTTCATATTCTACTACTGCCAATTTTTTCAAGAAAAGTGTTGTTTATTCTCAGTCGACGCCTTTTTCTCTGTAAATTTGCTAGTACCTTATAAAAAACGAAGAAGAGCAAGACATGTCACTGCCACTACTGCGCAGGGGGCTACATAGAGTAAAGAAAGGATGATTAAATATAGGAAATATCAGAGGGTGGGTGATAGGCGAGTAGGGATACCAAGAATGGTTAAATAAAGGAAATGTCAGAGGGTGGGTGATAGGTGGGTAAGGATACCGAGAATGAGGGTTCGGTAGATGAGAGTGTTCTGGGAATAATTGGGAGTTAGGGTGATAGGAGGTGTCTATTGACCCTACATTTAAACACCTGAAGATTGTAGCTGTCGGGAAAGCAGACTTGTGGAAGGGAGTTCCACAGGCGGGAAGCGCGAGAAAAGAAGCTGTTGGAGTAGAATTTACGGTTACATTTTATCTGTTTAACTGTAAAAGGGTGGGACCTAGTTGCTAATCTAGTATCTCGTGCAAATTCGTGCTTAGGCGGCACCAGTGCTCTAATTTCTTCGGAGCAGAAGCTATGAAAGTACTTGTAGAAGAGGCACAGGGAAGCCACATCACGCCGGTGAGAGAGTGGTTGCAGCCGGTCTACGAAGTCAGTATCAACCACGTTACAGATCCTCCTTTGTATTTTGTCAAGAAGCCCAAGGAGAGCAGTAGGGGCACCCGACCAGATATGGCAGCAATATTCAATACACGGGCGGATGATAGATTTGTATATGTGCAGAATAGATTCAGGTGGGAAAAACTTCCGGGCCCTGCACAGAGAGCCGACTTTCATAGCAGCAGATTTGGCAATGGATTCGATATAGTCATTCCATTTGAGGTCCGCCGAAAGTGTAAGGCCAAGGAGGCGTAGTATTTTACTCTCTGGGAGGCTAGCCTGTCCCATGCTAATGGGAAGTAGATGCGATTGTCTGGTAGTTAGTTGATAACAGCTTCGTTTTAGAAGCATTGAAATTTACTAGCCATTTCCTACCTCAGGCCACTACGGATTGGAGGTTCTTTTTAAGCACGGCAGCGAGGTTCACTTTGTCGCTCACACCTGGTTTTTGATCGATGCGAGAGTAGATTGTTGTGTCATCGGCATACATGCCAACTTGAGATCTAATGGCATCGGGGAGATCATTAATGTTGATCAGAAAGAGCGTGGGACCTAGGATAGAACCTTGAGGGACGCCCGCGTTCGTATGGTAGTTTTGGGATTGCATTTGAATTCAGCAGTGGCATTTGTGAAATGAATTTTAGAACTTCCTAGCTTCTTCTTAATTATTTCAATTAACTTTTATTCTTGTTTCTGCAATTCTACCAACTGATAATGTTGCTGTTACTGTATTTTTGCCATTTCGGCTCATAATTCTTCCATATTTAAGAATATCTGAGTATTTTTACTTACGCAAAGCAAAAAAAAAATATTACAGCACATAGATCTAATTTCTTGTCATCACTATTATGTGCACCGAAGTAAAAAAAAAAAAACACACACACACACACATTAAAGAAGGGTATTCTTTTGTACTGTATAAGTTTCGATTCCGCAGCGCTGATTCATGGTTAAACACACAAAATATGACATTCACATAACGAAATACACTGTGGGCTGGGAAGAACCTATAAGTAGGCTCTCCTAATAAAAATCCAACAAAAATATTCGCCAAGACAGGGCCCAATAGGGAACCCATTGCTACACCATCAATCTGACAATATATAATATTATCAAAATTACAATCAACAGACATGGTGGCAAATTTAATGAGTTCAACAAAAACATCTTCAGGTATAATCGGAGGATTTAAATTACTACGATATAGCAAATCACTACACTTAGCGATAGCTTTTGTGTGTTTACCCATGAATCGGAAGTTGACCAATTTTTCTCCCTATTCAATGGTGTTTATCCTACCCTTAAATTTACGGTAGATAAGGAGGTCAATGGTTCATTGCCTTCCTTAGAACACCTTTCTCTTTTATTAATTCAGTTTATAAGAAGTCTATCTTTACGGGTCTCTTTACTCGATGGGATTCTTTTTGTCCGAAACAAAAAAGATTAATTTGATTAGGAATTTGTCCCATAGGGCGCTAATGATTTGTTCAGATGACCGGAAAGAAGATATTAGTTGTTTTACTAGTATCTTTGTGAACAATGGTTATCCGATGGACATTGTTCAATCAGTTATTCGTGATAAGACTGCTACGCTTAATAAAATTAACCCTGCAACGGTTAGTAAATGTCCGGTCTATCTCCGTTTACTGTGGTTAGGTAGAGTTAGTGAGTCCTTTGCCAAGCGGATTTCATCTAGTTCACGTGAGTGTTTTTATGCATCTAACGTTCATGTTGTTTTTCATTAGTATTAAACAGCAAGTGTCTGCTAAAATACTTAATAAAAACTTGTTCATCTGGTGATACTATTCGAAATACATAAGGGTCTTCTATTGCCAATCACTTGATGGATTTCAGTGTGAACTGATTTTCTGTTTTGGTCAGAGTACAGTCGTTATTCTATCTGAAGGTGTTGGAGATGTTGCTCATTTGGTCCGGGCAACCCTCCTTTTGTAAACAAAGAGACTGTTTGCTTAGACTTGCTTTGCGGTTTCTCTAGCTTCTTTAGATATAATAACTTTTATTTTTTCCATTCATTCACGTCATCCGCGACAGACTTTTTTCTCACCGGTCGACTGGTGTTTTTGTTTTAAACTTTATCATGGCCTATAGTAAAAACATTTCTTGACTTTAACGCCATAATACGTTTTCATACTGTCAAACACACACACACACACACACACACACACACACACACACACACACACACACACACACACAGATATATATATATATATATATAAACGGAGTGTATTTTCAAATACCAGCATCCACTAAAAATATCGTTTAATTAATAAAACTTTCTAAATTAATAATTAAAATAGCCATTCCTTTCTTTACAAATTTCATTGAATGCGTCAAGATACGAAACAGAGAAGATAGGTATATATCAAGAGTTTATGAAAAATCTTCGTTTAAAGGCACTATTTGACTTTGCTTGCTGACGTGCTTTTCGACTAAATAATACCTGTAGTCAAAAAGCACGTCAGATCAAATGATTTTTTCTAGGAAAAAACCAATTCAAAACCTGCCGAAGGGCTTACATCTTTCTCTGATAAGATTTTTCAAGTATCCATGCCGGTAAACAAAAATAAATATACTCTTTAATAAATAAATATAGAATGTACTAAAATAGTATTATCCACTAAAAATAACGTTTAACAATATATATATATATATATATATATATATATATATATATATATAGTGTGTGTTTTATGTTTAGTCCAAAATTATTTTTATTATTTAAAGTTTTATTTTAGTAGATACACGTGCTTGAGTAGACAACGTTTTCAGCAGTGTTACTCCTCTGTAGTTTCGAGATTTTGACTGAATATACCCTTTAGCAAGGGTATATACTCTCATTTGCATGAAACTGACAGGAATTTGAACTCAGATCTCCGATTTTTCATTCAAACCGTAATTTACTACTCCACTTGCACGTCCAAGTTAGCCACACCTGGTATTCCAGAGGTTATTGACCAGGTTCACCGTTGCTTAACGACGGTAATTAGGTGAGAACCGGTGTTTCAATGTGATAGATACCGTAAGCGTTACTGAAGAAAACCCCTTCCAGAGACGATGTTTTCTTCATTAAAACTTTTGAATGCAGATTTAATTTACACTGTTTTTGAAAGAAAGAAAATATAACATTTACCTAAACAAGCGCATTTACCAAAACACAACATTTAACTAACAAGAATATATATATATATATATATATATATATATATATATATATATATATATATATATCAGTATGTGTGTGTCCCCATGTTTTCCTTCCTTATGGAATCTATAATTACGTTAATGATTTTAGTATTGAGCCCAATTGGCATGTTTCGACCGAGACTAAAATCTACATTCTTAGATATGCAATATTATCTACTACAGTTTTATTATGTCATAAAGGTTGTTTGCTTTGTCTGTCACATACAAACCTGCCCGAAGAAAATATTTATGGGATCATAATTACAGTCAAGGGAGATAAGCAGTAATAAATGATAATCCCAAAAGCTCTTTCATTTTTATTTCCGTTAGATTTTATATTGCTTTAAACTTTTCTTCTTCGTTTTCACAAAATTCTTCGACATTCTCGTGCTAGCCAGACAACAACAATTCTCAATTCATTTAATAACATGAAGTTGTTTCTGGACATAGAAGTCTTCGGATTTTTGGCGCCAAAACCCACATCGGTCTCCATGCTCACTTGCACGCACAAAATACAACATAAATGGCGCGGATGTTTCCATCAATACAAACCATTCATTGACGCTGTTCATTAAAATCTTTTATCATGTCATATTGATGGGAACAACATCTTATTAGAAATTTCTAGTGATTTATAGTGTAACTGTAATTTGGTCTATGCGTCGTCTGCTATGGAAAAGTTAAATAACTTGTCCGTCTTTCTCATTGATAACTTACATAAATCAAAATCATGTTCTGAATTCAATGTTTTAAAACCAGAATAAAGTGGTTCTCAGTTTCTTTGCTGAAATTTCCATGCTTCTCAAAGCTTAAATAACAGCGTGATATCAAAAAGAATGTCACAGAAAACATCTTTAAAAGAAAGTTTTCATAATTCTATCCAACATAAAAAAGAACTAAAAAACGTAAAAAGAAATCATTTGTCCAGGGTTTAAACTTATTATAACAAGTGTAAAATCTGGTATTAATTGTAATTTTTTTTAATAAAAATCTAATACTAATAAAATCTGGTATTAATTACAAAATATTAAATAAAAATCTAGTATTAATTACATGTTGCTAAATTAAAATACGGTATTAATTATAAAAATTAAAAATAATTCTGGTATTATATATTTTTTTAAAAGTCGTTATTAATTATAGGTTTTATAAGTATGTACATTTACATGGCTATGTCAGCTGCTAAGAAGGTTGGTTCACTATCTTGTGGGAAACAATTTTTCTCCTCCGATTCTATCTTATATATCTAGTCCTGTATTCGTCCATGCTAATAAAATTGCTGTCACATATGTTACTTTTGCCTTGAACAAGGGTCTGTACAAATCGCACACTAAGGACTCACATAACCATTAATACATCAATAGGGAATTAAATCATTCCCATAGAATCACAAACAACTTAAATCCATCCAATTTCGGTTACCAACTCGATCAATAAGGGAATTTTTTAAAATTCTAAAATAAATACATTAATGCTTTAGAAAAAAGCAAACTCAATACTAGTTTAGAATACTCCATTAAAAACAGGGTAGGCAGAAATAGGCAAAAATCACGTAAACATAACGAAGAAGAAAAGTTTAAAGCAATATAAAATCTAACGGAAATAAAAATGAAAGAGCTTTTGGGATTATCAGTTATTAATGCTTATCTCCCTTGACTGTAATTATGATCCCATAAATATTTTCCACCCTTCAGCCGTAATTTCCTAACAAACATTGGTAAAATCTTCTTTAACTCAATTCACAAACATTTTTACCATTCAGTCAGTTAAAGTGCCATATGTGATACACGCTTGGGCGATCATGTCTCGAAAGATACATGACTGACTGGGCAGAAGATTATCCCGCAGTAGGTTGCCATTGCTTTCTGCAGTAGACTGGTTACCGACCAAGTCTATAGAACCCAATCTGTCCTGCTATTTAACCCATAACTGGAAGGAAGAGACGGATTAACCATCTAGGGCCATTCGTATCATATTTGATACAGTATGAAAACAAGCTTTGAAAGAAATATTTTCCTGAAAAATTTTTTAAAGAGAAATATTTTATAAATTTCAAATGAAAGCGGTACTGACTGATCAGTCAATGAATACCAAATGTTTCCTTATAGGGAAATACCAAATGTTTCCTTATAGGGAAATACTGTATCAAATATGATACGAATGGCCCTAGAGGTTTTAATACCTTTCCCAAGGGTATTTGCGCGTAAGTGAATACAATGGATTCAACTGGAATTCGAACTCGGTCCCCCCCCCCCCGGTTTCTCGTTCCGAACCGATATCCACTGTACCACAAAATTCACCCACACTAAAAAAATATTTTCAACAAAAACAAGTGAAAGTCAGTTATAGTTGCATTAAGAACATAAATAGATATGTGTCACAACATAATACTATGATATCAAAGAAATACTTGGCCTACCTAAATAATATCAGTCACCCTATTACTAGCAACAATGACTCTCCAAAATTAATTGCA
>JBBBDQ010000872.1:2677500-2715000 GCA_037127315.1 Ascarosepion bandense | reverse complement strand
AAAATCAAAAACAGACGAAGCCTATGAGCGCTTTTATAAATGAAATAAAATGGCCACAATTTACACATCGCAACCGGTATATGGGGAAAGAACATGACAGCTTTGGTTTTAAATTATGATATGGTTTATGATAGCATCATAAAATCATATCAGGATAAATACATTATTTCGTTACAATAATCATATATAATATAATTTCCCCTCGTCAATTCCTTCATATCTAAACACCTCGCTAGCTGCAGTATTATTTAATTATTACAAAAACTACCGAGGCATTAAAAGCAAAGAAAGAATGTGTACAGGCACATTTTATTGAACATATATGAATGTACTTCTAAAATCGATTGCCCGAATTGTTCAGGTAGCCTAAAGGCACAGACTCATCCTTTCTTGATAAAGCTGTACAAAGACATTCGTTACATTATTTAATGAGAATATCTCTCCTAAATTTCTAATTATCGACAATATTCTAATTTTAACTCCTCCGTAATTATGGCGATAGTCTAAACCATAAACGTCAACACTGTTAGCCTTTCAATAACTTTTATCAATATCATTTATCAGAGGCTCACTCGAAGCAAAATTCATCAATAGGAAGGAACAATTAGGTGCATGCAAAGTTATTGAAGCCTTTATCCAGTACGGTCGTGTCCATGCACACACGGTAAAATGACGAATTCTGTGCTGTCCAAGTGGCAGTTCCACTGAAAAGAAACGGCAGCCTCGTTTTGAATGATGCCAATTAATTGAATGGACGCTGAGGATGGCGTTTGTGTTTTCGTTTTCAATTACATCCTCCATTTTGAATCTGTTTAAAATTATTCTTGACCTGCCGGTCGCGTATTGCATTTGAAAGAAATGCTGCGCTCCGGGATTGAGTATCAAAGGCGACTTGTCCAAGTGAGGATGTCTTTCGAAATTTAAATTCTTTTAATTCATTCAATCTATCGTCCTCTACCGTCTGTCTTTCTTTTCGTGTATATACGTGCGGTTACAACTCAAAAACCAATAGAAAGAATAATCGATTACGCTGTGTATAGATGTGATTAATAAGACAAATTGCACAAATCTTCACATACACAATGACTTAAATACGTAGATAATATATAATATATACTTATATAACTAGAACGAGAGAATACACGCCTAATAATCAGTCAAGATAGAAAAGTTGAATATGTACGGAATATAATGCGTACAAATATGAGAATATACTTACATATATATATATATATATATATATATATATATATATACGGTATATAACTTATGTATCTCCAACATGCTTAGAATATTGCTGCCACGATTCCAAAGAAGAATCAACGATAATATTAGAACTCATCTGACGGCTCGGCTTCAGTCACTTTCCCACCGCCTTAAGGTTGCTTCTCTTTGCTTTTTGTTTTTTTTTATAAATACTGTCATGCTAATTGTTGGGTGAGGTCTTCTCAAATGGTAGATAGCTCTTATTAATTCAAGCACAGTACTTTACTGGCGTCGAGATATCATCAATTTATAGTTTAACTGGTTTGATGTATCCTAAAGTTCTATGCTAACAGTTTATTTTCTCAAACTTCGAGCATGTGGAGCTCCTTCTCGGCTCCTTGCTTTCCAGCCATCGTCAATCTGCAAAAATTTAACTTCAATATCGATCGCTATCTACTATCCTCCGGATTACTCTTTTCTCCTCTCCCTATTTATTATTAAGGTTTCTGTTTTTAATTCTTTCGAACCCTGTAACCACTTGTGTCTTAATAGCCTAACTGCCATGCGTGGGGTGATACCGATTAAAAAGATACATACGTGCGTAAGCAGATCGACATAATGAAATGGTTATCAAGCTTATCTTCTTACATCAATTACGACTGAAAAACGACTGAGTTTGATTCTCTATAAATACTCCACATTTTCGGCCTTGGGCTAAATCTAAGCTACGCTTAGAAAATCAGCACATATATGTCAGTGTATGCATGGGTCTGTGTATATATATATATATATATGAAACTAGTAACAAAATCTACCATACAAGTGCTCCATACCACACCACGCAAGGCGGTAGAGCTAAGTTTAATCAACATTTTCGTCGTTCCCGAAACTTGACACCGGCCGCAACTCGTGTTCATATGTGTGTGGGTGTATGTATGACTAACAATATGTAAATGTTATATATATATATATATATATATATATATATATATATATATGTATCACAGCTCATCAGAACGGTTAGACTCCGATTGCTTTTTACCCAGGATTGAAACCTGACCGAATTGGCGTCAGTCGGCGATTCTACCTCTGGGCTATGGGTGCTCGGTAGAAGAAGGCAGACTTTTTAGCGTGTATATTATCATTATACACGCCCAATAGCTGAGAGTGTTCGAATTCATTGCTGAATGAGCGATGCGTAGATGCTAGAGCAGCTACTGTTTTGCAAAGCCTAACATTCTTCCAGAGTGTGAGAGCGTAAATAGTCATCCGCAAGCAGATCTGCTTCGCTGTATCACAGCTCATCAGTACGGTTATATATATATATATATATATATATATAGTCATCCGCAGACAGATCTGTTTCGTTGTATCACAGCTTATCAGTACGGTTAGACATCCGATTGCTTTTAGCCAGGGTTGTGACCCGACCGAATTGACATTAGAGATTCTAACTCTGTTATTGGTGCTCGGTGAAGGAGGACGGATTTTAGCTTGTTATATGCAATGTAATCACATGCCATTAACTGAGAGGAATCAAATTCATTACTGAATGAACGATACATACATGCGTGTGTAGCTAATATTTTAAAGTCTACTATTTCTACATAGTGTTCAGTCGGCGTGCGAGAGCGTATATATATGTAGGTGTAAAGGCTCATCCCTTGTTCCCTGTTTGGGATGTGGTTTCCGGTTTTCTCTTTTCCAATCTTCTTACTCTTACGTAGCCCCCTGCGAATCAGTGGCGTTACCGCCTTGCTTGGGGTGATATGATTAAAAAAACAAAAAAACATAGTAATTGATTTTTATTGTGGTTACCGATGTTGCCGCACTAAGGATCTCTCTCCCTCCCTCTGTCTGTCTGTCTGTCTGTCTGTCTGTCTATCTCTCTCTCTCTCTCTCTATATATATATATATATCTGTGTGTATGTGTTTTGTGTGTGTGTGTGTTAATTCTGATAACTTCATTGTAATTATATTAAATTTCGAAAGATTTCTTTCTATTTCTTCTAACACAAAATGTTTATAAGAACAAATCATTCAAGAATTTAAATCATGAAATTATTTTGGCCAAACAAAGATCTGTATTTTCAGACATTCTTTCCTGAATTATAAAACAAAAATTCAATACAACTAGGTACCTCTAAAAAAGCTTAAATCCTAAATATGTCTCATAAACATTATAAAAGCAACATTCTGTCATCAAAATCTTTGTGTTATTATACAGAGGAAAGGTCGAAGTATATTATGATGTCATTTTTATTATCGCTTTAAAATCTGGAAATTTCTTTTAAAAGAATATTTTTTGGCGTCTAAGCTTAAATGTCTCTTCTATAAAAAGGCATTTTTGTTATATTTCTGAGGTTATTTATTTATTTTCTGTTCTTCCTTACTTAAATCATTTTTTAAATCCGAAAAAATGCTTTTTCTCAAATAACATTTAAGAAAAGTATATTTATTTTTGAAAGGTTATTTAAAAAAGAGAATCATTATCTGCTGACAGATCTGTTAATAAGGAGTAATTTATAGATTTTATTGATAAATTGGTAAAAAAAAAATTCCGATTATTTTAAACTAAAGTTAAATACTTCAAGAACGATGCTTCATTTTTAATAATATTTTTTATTTGAAAAGCCTTTAATAGCTTTTAGTAGTAAAATATATTATATAAAAATACATATATTAAATATTGTACTGCTATCTTTAGAAAATATATGTTGCTGATTTTTTAGAAAAATGGTTTCAACTGGAATAATATATAAACTTTTAAATCATATAAAATGTTTATTAATTTGCAGCAATCAAGTGTTATTTTTATAAAATTAAGACTGTATTTTCTAACCATAGATTTAAAAGCTCATTAAAATTCAACAAGCCCTTATATTTTAAAATGTATTTTCATTTTGTGTGTGTGTGTGTGTGTGATGGTGTGTGCTTGTATGTTTTAGCAATTACAAATGTCCATACACGACATTATTGGGGGGGAAAAGCATTGTGTTTTAAGGTTTGTTTCCATTACCAGAAAACACAGTTATGATATAAATGTGTAAATAATTTCATGAAAAATATTAAAATACTTCTAATATTTAGGAACTGAGATATATAAAAATTAATAAGAAAAAATAAGAAAATGATAAAAAATAGTAAAAAGATAATAAGTAGCACATTAATAAGAACTAAAAAAATAATAAATTGATAATCATAAAAATTAAATAAAATACTATAAACTTTAGAAAATAATCGAGTTACCTTTAACTAAAAAACGTGAATAATTTTCTAACATATATTCAACAAATGTCTTTCAAAATAATAGCCAAAGCATATAAAATTCAATAAAATCATAAAATTTCTCAAAATATTTTCTGATTGATTTTTAAGATTACTGAGTGTTTTGAAAGTATTTCATAAACAAAGTATTTGTCAAGTAAATTTTGTCAATTTTCTGATCACTAAACTTAATTTTCCCAAACGTCAGGCTTCAAGTAAATTACTGAACACAACAGAAAAGCAACTCTCTGCGTTAACAAAAAGATTTTTCTAATATAGTACAAGTTAAAAGTATTATTTGTTTTAAATATGACTAATTAAAATTCCTATGCACTTAAGTGTTACTTTTGTTTCATTCATGGTCGAATTAATTTGTAATGAAAAAGAAATTAAAAAAATAATAACTACCTCTTTCTCGTCAAAAAGGTCTCTAAAATATATATTTCATTTTTAAACTTAAAAATTGTTTATCTTGACAAATCTGTCAATATGGATTAATTTATACATGTTCTTGATAAAAAAGAAAAAATTCAGAACAATCTAAATTCGGTCTGAAATACACGAAATTGTTTTGCTTATTGCGAATATTAAATTTAATCTCTTATCTTGGAATTAAAACTAAAATTAATAAATTAAAATTAGGTCTAGTTCTTTCATCTTAACCGTGTGTTTTTCGTATAAAAAATTATCGGATAACTATTTTAAATATCATCACATGTATGGTCATCTGCAGATCCTTTTTTCTTTATTATCTGTCAATTATCAGCAGGTTTTGGAAAAAGATAGTGGAGTGTTTTCCAGTTGCTTTCTCCACGGCTTTCTACGTTGTTATCTTATACTGGCTGGCATTCAAGGATAGATGGGCGAGTTTTTGTTGTCATTTAATCTATTGAGAACACACTTTGGAATGTCAGTCAGTTTAGGTGCCATACGTGATACACGCTTGGGTGATCATGTCTCTAAACAGACATGACTGAGTGGGCAGAAGATTATCCCGCAGTAGGTTGCCATTGCTTTCTGCGGTAGACTGGTTGCCGACCAAGGCTATAGAACCCAATCTGTCCTGCTATTTAACCCATAACTGGAAGGAATAGACGGATTAATACCTTTCCCAAGGGTATTTGCGCGTAAGTGAATACAATGGATTCAACTGGAATGTCGAACTCGGCTCCCCGGTTTCTCATTCCGAGCCGATATCCACTGTACCACAACGCACATCCTCTTTGGAATGTATTCTTTCTCAAAGGTATTAGTACAAAAGGGAGAGCAGTAGATTAGGTTGGAAGTATGAAACCGGCATGCCGAGCCCCACAATTCCTGTTGATAACCGTTACCCTAACCAATCGATATGAAATGTTAAAATAAAAATCTCTATGCAATTAAGAGTTTCTTTTGTTTCATTCCTGATCAAATTAATCTGAAATGAAAAGGAAACTAAGAAAACAATAACTATGTTTTTTTACCACAAATATCATATACTGCAAGAATGTAGCGTGACTAAAGTAAGGAGAAAGTTAAGTTTGTAAATCAGTTCCTTCCTTAATGCATAACATAATATATTCGTTGTTTAGATTTCAGAGAGGCAGAGGTCTTCAGTGCTGCTTTTGTATATATAAGGGGAAATAACTCTCCATCAGTGCTATTCAGGCTTTATTTATTGATGAACCTGTGTGTATGTAAATGATACATTCGTTTAATTACATGTTTTTTCTTTCAATGAAATATGCGTAAGACTTCTTTTCCAAATGGTCATTATTATAAATTTTATTAATTAAAAAACAAAGCGATTTAAATTTATAACGTATTAAGCCCAAACGAAATAAGAAGAAAACTATATATATATATATATATATATATATATATATATATAGAGAGAGAGAGAGAGAGAGAGAGAGAGAGAGAGAGTTTTCTTCTTATATATATTACATGGAAAAATGCGCGCATTAAAATAATATTCTTAAGATTATATTAAATCTTGTAAAACAGGACAAGTTGTAAAACCTTGAAAAGTAAAGGACAAGATATTCTAGTGAAGTAAAAAATAAGAAATTTCTTACTTAAAATATTGCAGCTAAAAATAAAATTTGAACTATTTTTAGCTGCAATATTTTAAGTAAGACATATCTTATTTTTTACTTCACTAGAATATCTTGTCCTTTACTTTTATAGGTTTAATAAGTTTGTTCTGTTCTTTTTCAGGTTTAATATAATTTTAAGAATATTGCTTTTTGTGCGCGCATTTCTCCATGTAATCTATGATTTTTGCAGGCATTACTATTAATTTAATATAAATTTTTATGCTGAAAAACGCATTCAATATATATATATATATAACATAGTGATGATCTACGTATACTGTCTTAATATGTATAGGAAAGAATATTAAAAAGTTTTGAATTTAAAAATGTACTTTTTTGGGACAGTATTTGTTTATTTTTATTATTGTATTTTATATTTCAGACTGCTCTCAGTCCTTCATCAGAAACAAGTGATTTTTAAATTTGAATTAGAAACGTATTTCACGATAGCGTCCGAATATTTTTTTTTTGTGTTTACATCACGTGGTGTGTTTGTTCACAACATGCGGCACGTCCGTAGAGAAAATCTGTCTCCCAGTAAGCCACGCCGAAAGCGACAGACTTTATTTAAAATATATATATATATATATATATATATATATATATATATATATACTTGTTTCTGATGAAGGACCGAGGGCGGTCTGAAATATAAAATACAATAATAAAAATAAACAAATACTGTCCAAAAAAAGTACATTTTTAAATTAAAAACTTTTAAATATTTTTTCCTATATATATATATATATATATATATATATATATATATATATATGCAGTTGAGTATGAAAAACAATAAAAAATTGATTTTTTATGATTAATTCTGATAATCAACTCTGATAAAATGATAAATGCTAAGCAAAGCTTGATTGACAAAAATGATAAGAAATATCATTGTAATTTAACTGTGGAAAACCGCATGCAAACTATTAAACAGAAAAGTTATAAAGAATAAGATTTCTTATTAGAAGCGTTAGTCACTCACTTATGTATTTCTTCTTCTTCTTCTTTTATGTGCCCTGTCTCTTCAGGACGTAGGCGATCATGGCCTACCACGTCTCTCTATCCCTGGTGGTTCTTAGCACACTTTCTGTTGCTACACCAGGCAACACCTGTTCTGCTATCCAACTGCTCACACACGTCAAGTATGTCACACGCTGTTTTCCCCTGTCTCTTTTTCCCTCTATCTGGCCTGTTAGTATCAGGTTCTCTAAGCCCTCCTTCTTCATTGCATGTCCCAGGAACTTTAGCTGTCTCTTCCTGATGTTTAGCCTTACTTTCCTTTTCGTTTCCATTCTTTCCAAAACTTCATTATTGCTCATATGTCTACATTTGATTAATTGTTTTTATTGCTTTTGTTGTGTTGACTTCTTTTAAATGTTGTATTATTTTCTGGTGATTGATTTCTCTTTATTGCTTTCTATTGTGCGCGTTTTTGTTTTATATTTTACTTTGATTATTGTTGTATATTAAACAAAAAAAAACGAAATAATGTGAAAATATGGACATTCGAACAAATATCTACTTTGCTATGCAAATAACAACAAAAACAAACGCAGTGTAAAACGGAAATACAAAACTACCACATATAAATAATATATGAATATATAAACACGCAAGTACGACAAAAAAAACAAAACAGAAAATAATATAACAACCACTAAACAGGAAAAAAATCACACATAAAGCCCACAAACTTAAATACACACAAGAACACAAGCACTTAACTATAACCTAAAAATCGTTTACGTGGTCACACGTAGGAACACGTAGCACGGTAGGAAAAAGTTTGACTCAACACAATAAAAATGATCAACTTAAATGACAAGAAGAATCCAACTCCATGTAAGCAAATTAAGTTGACACCCATTCACGCACAACTCTGCTTTCCCGACAGCTACAATTTCCAGGTGTTTAAATGTAGGGTCAATAGACACCTCCTATCACACTAACTCCCAATTATTCTCAGAACACTCTCATCTACCCAACCCTCATTCTCGGTATCCTTACCCGCCTATCACCCACCCTCTGACATTTCCTATATTTAATCATCCTTTCTCCACTCTACGTAGCCCCCTGCGCAGTAGTGGCAGTGACATGCCTTGCTCGGGGTGAAACGCTTATATATAAAAAAAAACATAGAAAGCTATTTTTCTAATAAAAGATTATTAAAGAGACACTGCTTTCCCGTGATTAAAAGTTTGATGCAATAAATCTACCCATCAGTCGATATAAAGAAAAATACGAAAATAACAGCTATAATTTACTAATAGAGTGAATAGAATAAAAAATATACTTAAAACCGCAATATAATTTTGGAATTTGTTTTCATATTTGTTCTCTGAATAGTAACCTCTTTGGTTTTATCTTCTCGCCACCCTGAATAGTGTATCTTTCATAATTTTAGCATGTACCCAAGCTTTTGAGCGTCGTCGTTCTTTCTGTTCTCCTAATCAACGTTTTGAAACACATTTCATTTTTTTAAGAAGAGGTGAGTTTCCGTTGAATGTGCGTTGTGGTGCAGTGGATATTGACTTGGAACGGGAGATCGGTGTGCTGAGTTCGAATTCCACTTGAATGCATTGCATTCACTTACGCACAAAGGTATTAATCCGTCTCTTCCGTCCAGTTATGGGTTAAATAATAAGTCATATTGGGTTCTATAGCCTTGACTAGCAACCAGTCTACCGCAGAAAGCAATGGTAACCTACTGCGGGATAATATTCTGCCCAGTCAGACATGTCCCGAAAGTGACATGATCGCCCAAAGCGTGTATCATGTATAGCACTTAACTGACTGATTGACTGAGTTTCTGTTATGTCCAGATTTTTTTCTTTTATCGTCTTTGTTTTACTTTTTGCGTTTATAATATTTCTAGTCTATATATCTTTTTAAATTCCGTATACACACACACGTATATATATATATAGTCACCCGCAGACAGATCTGTTTCGCTGTATCACAGCTCATCAGTACGGTTAGACTCCGATTGCTTTAACCCAGGGTTAGGGAACAAATAGGAGAAGCTTATAAATATACCATGCTTTCTTTTATTTAAGCTTATTAGAAAGTAAGATATGGAGAGTAAAAGAACATTTGGTTATGTCTGTGTATTTTCATGTGATAAGTAGATTTCACGTATATTCGTTTTGCCAAGTAGTTTTCGTGTGTATAATTCTTGTGTTTGTGTATCATAATTGTTTTTGTTCTATACTAAATTTGTTTGATATTCCAAGTGCGTGTTTGTGTATGGGTGTATGTGAGAGAGTGAGAGAAAAAGTGTGTGCGTGTGTGTGTGCGCGCGCGCGCTCACGCGCGTCTGCTGGGCATTTTAATTTATGCCTCCTAGAGTCCGAATGTTGACTGGGGATATGTTTTGTGGGTGAGTGAAATAATTTAGGTTACACTGGTTGTGGATGTAGATAGATCTTAGATTCTTTACGTATAGATTTTATAAAAGTTGGTCATGCAACAAAATATTTTTGACACTTGATGTGCGTTGTGGTGCACTGGATATCGGCTCGGAACGAGAAATCGAGGAGCCGAGTTCGAATTCCAGTTGAATTCATTGCATTCACTTACGCGCAAATACCCTTGGGAAAGGTATTAATCCGTCTCTTCCTTCTAGTTATGGGTTAAATAACAGAACAGATTGGGTTCTATAGCCTTGGCTGGCAACCAGTCTACCGTAGAAAGCAATGGCAACCTACTGCGGGATAATCTTCTGCCCAGTCAGTCATGTCTCTTTTGAGACATGATCGCCCAAGCGTGTTTCACGTATGGCACTTAACTGACTGTTACTGACAGGAAAATATCTATAGTGGATAGAAAGTAAATGCAAAGAGGTTATTTTTAGTTAGTTAAAAGAACAAATATACTGCGTTTATATGCATTTTTATCCTTAGTATTTTTTTTCAGGTAAATTGTAGTTGTATTTGCTATGGCTTTCAGGCACTTTTCAAGTATTTTACACGCTGAGACTGACTCTACGGACAGATAACATCCAGAATAACATTTTTCAAAATCAATTATAGTTAGATTCTAACCCAGATATCATTGTCGGTAAGTGAACGTTCTGAGAAAACGACCGTTCTAATGAAGGTCTGATCAGAAGAGTTAAAATATAATCAGCAGATTGATAATCCATAGAGGTTTATGAACAAGATGTGCGTTGTGGTGCAGTGTGTATCGACTCGGAAAGACAAATCGGGAAGCCGAGTTCGAATTCCAGTTGAATTCCTTGCATTTAACTTACGCACAAATACCCTTAAGAAAGGTATTAATCCGTCTCTTCCCTCCAGTTATGGGTTAAAAATATAACAGATTGAGTTCTATAGCATTGGCTGGCAACCAGTCTACCGCAGAAAGCAATGGCAACCTAGTGCGGGATAAAGTCAATACTCATTTACTAACCACTGGACTCTAGCTCTCTCCCCACCGTTGTATAACCTTCCCTTTCTCCCCACCTATGTATCTGTCATCGCACCTGTTTTCTCAGCTTTCTATTGTTCCTTTCTAACTAGATTGTACTCCTCACTCTTTTCTAATTAATCTTTTTACATTTATGTAGCCCCCCGCACATCAGTGGCATTTCCGCCTTGCTCGGGGTGAAATGATTAAAAAAAAAAGAAAGTCAGTCAGGTCTCTTTCGAGACATGATCGCTCAAAGCGTGTATCACGTATGGCACTTAACTGAGTGACTGACATATATTCTGTCTATTACCCGCTTAAGTAAATATTATTCAAAATAATAAACATTTATGCTGATTATTGCTATTGATTTACTTTTACAATTTATGAATAATATTTCTTAGACGAGAAGGAAATTCTGTCAGAAATCGTTTGAAGATTATTTCAAAGAAAAGTGCAATAAATATGGGATAAGTTTTCGACTTTCTTGAGTGTTCATCAGAGTAGGCACAGAAAATGATGAGTATAGGCACGCTAAGTTTCACAACATTCACTAATTCTACGAAACACATTTTCCACTTTGACAGACTTCTTTCCCTAATATATATATATATATATATATATATATATATATATATATATATATATATATATCAGCATGCAGTGTGGGTATAAAAGAATTCAAAGGAGTATCCTGCACACACAGTGGTAGGATAACTCTCTTAGAGAGCTCTAAATATATATGCATATAAATACATTAAGAGCAAATATAAGAAAAATTAAGGCAGACACGTTATCTCATGATGAATCGGAAGTGGGGGCCTATTTCAGGCGAACCATCAACAGCTTCCGCCTTTATTTAACAAAGGATTTTACATTAAAATGGGTAGTTATTTAACAAAGGATTTTACACAAAATTGTGTAAAATCCTTTGTTAAATAAAGACGGAAGCTGATGATGGTTCGCCTGAAATAGGCCCCCACTTCCGATTCAGCATGAGATAACGTGTCTGCCTTAATTTTTCTTATATATATATATATATATATATATGGTGCGATGCATCATTGTCGTCTAAGTTACGCAAACATAAAAATAACACTAACATCTCATTTTAACAGATAAAAATAAAGATACCAAAAATATCTTAAAATGCTTAAGAATAAAATTATTCTATGAAATCACTATTGGCTTCAACCATGAACCTCAGATTACTTCGAAATCTTTTGCACTTCTTCTGGGCGGTCCCCTTGTTTAAGTTGGTGGATGCTGCCATAATCATCGCATTCACTTTATCTTTGAAGAAATTTTCTTGGTCTCTTGCTCAACCGCGTCTTACGCATAACAATCAGGAGAGGGTTGCAGTCTGGGAAGTTAGGTGGTCAGATTTATGGGGTGATGTGGTTCCAGAAATTCTCTGACAGGCGTGATTGGGTTCTCCTGCTTGTGTGGCATGGTGCAGAGCCTTGTTGGCAGACATCCTGTCTTCCATCACCACCCTCTTGTCTCAGGGCAGCCTATTCCTCATATGCATTTGATGTAGGTGTCCGTGTTGAGTCTGAAAACCTGTGGGAATGGAGGTATAACGTCACTATTACATGAGATCCCTCTAAACACGATAATTTTGACTGGATATATCATCCAAGTCTTTCCGAATCCTCTGCACTGTTCTTAAATTGTTCTTAAATTGACACACAACACTTGTTCATAGTAGAGATTGCAAGCAGTACAGAACGCTGGTTCCAAATTTATGGTGAAATGAATAGCATCATAGTGCTCCTTTTCTCACAGACGGTTCCCAACTGACCCTGATATAATTTGCTGTCAATAAAATTAAAAAAACGAACAGCGATCATGCGCGAAATTAAAAATATAAAAATGGTGACAATTTTCCCATCGCACCCTGTATATACATAAAAATAGATATTCGAAAAAAGTATGCTATAGAACAATAATATAATGATTGAAATTGTAGTGTCTATTCAAAACAGAATGAAAACTAATTTTCGTCCATCGAATATAGTGATATCTAATAAAACACATCGTCAGCTGGTATTATGAAAACTGATTTGTAATTCATGACTAATAGAGAAACTACAGAAGTTGAACTGGCAAAAATGATTACAGTTTGAAATATCTTATTTAAATAAAGGAAAATGAGTAAAAATATAAATCTTTTTCTTTCATAAATGAATAGAGACTAAAATTTAGTGAAATTTGCTTTTTTGCTGTCTGCAAATTAAAAACCGTTTTTTCCTTATTGATTAATGTTCTCTATTATATGGGCTACTTTTATTTTTTTCCGTTTCTTTTTTCATTTTGATTTTCTGCTTTTACCCTTTTTCTCTCTTTCTTTCTTTCTTTCTTTCTTTCTTTCTTTCCTTTTCTACACCTATTTATGTTCTCACTTTCCGCTTTTTTCTTTTTTCTTTCTTTCTTTCTTTCTTTCCTTCTTTTTTCTTTCTTTCTTTATACTCCTAGTTATCTTCTCATTTTTCGCTTTCTTTTATTCTTTCTTTTTCTTTCTTTCTTTTATTCATTCTTTCTTTTTTCCATTCTTTCTATCTTTCTTTTTTCCTTTCTTTCAACGCCTGTTCATCTTTTCATTTTCCTTTTTACTTTCTTCATTTTGCTTTCTTTTTTCTTTCGTTCTTTCTTTCTTTTTACTCCTATTTATCTTCTCATTTTCCGCTTTCTTTCTTTTTCTTTCTTTCTTTTAACCTTTCTACGCTTATTTATCTTTTCATTTTCCTTTTTTCTTCCTTTTGTATTTTTCATTCTTTCTTTTTTCTTTTTTCTACGCCTATTTAACTTTTATTTTTCACTCTTTCCTTTTTTATATTTTAATGTTTTTATTCCTTTTTATCTTCTCATTTTCTGCTTTCTTTCTTTCATTTTTCTTTCTTTCATCCTTTCTTTTTCTTTCTTTCTTTCAATCTTTCTATGTCTATTTAACTTCTAATTTTCCTCTTCTTTCTTTTTTCTTTCTTTTTTGTATTTTTATTCATTTCTTCTCATTTTTAATATTGTTTTTCATTTCTTTCTTTATTCTATAGTTTTAATTTCATTGTTTTTTTTATTCTCTTTCTAGTTCTATTAATTTCTTCTAAGATTTTTTCATTTGTAACTATTTTACTGATTTTCATATTTCATTATATATTTGAGAACACGCCTTTCTTTCTTTCTTTCTTTCTTTCTTTCTTTCTTTCTTCAGCTGTGTTCTTTTTCTTTATTCTTCCTTTTATTTGTTCGTCGATTCATTGTCCCCTCTAATTATAGTCTTTATTTTTTCTATCTCGAAATTGCAATAATCCATTCAATATCTCTTGCCTCGAGATTAGTTTTGAAAATAATTCTTTTATTAAAAAAATATGGCGCATAAAAAAAAATCAAACTGAACAAAAATAGCCGAATAATGGTTACTATTATCAAATATTAGAATTAATATTAGAGTTTAAACAAAAGCAGTGGTTTTGAATGTAAAGATTTGTCAAAAGTAACGTCATTCAATCAACACAGGCACTTGTGGACTTGAACATACAACTTGCGAAGTATCTATCTATTTATATATCTGTAGTTGGAAGAACTAAAATACAAGTAGGCTTAATCTCTAACAGAGGTTTATTCATTTATTCCATCTTCCTCAATACTCAGCGTTTTAATCTCGAGCACGTTACGTGTTCAGATGGCCTTTCTTGCAGCTATCTTTTGTTTTTATCAGTTGACTTATCACATTATTTTTGATGAACTATAATATAATCTTTGTTTATCTGTTTGTTAATATTTATTCAATTAATGTTTTAGGTGTTTATCTACCAATGTAGGCAAATTAGTCTACTAGCAACATTGTATATGAATATTTATCTATTTATCGTGCTTCTTTAAGAATATTAATAATTATCTATCTATCTATCTATCTATCTATCTATCTATCTATCTATCTATACATATATATATATATATATATATATATATACACACATATATATATGAGTGCGTTCGTGTGTGTGTGTGTAATAAGTGGATTTTTATCGGACATTATATCACGTTATAAATGTTATTTTAAAAGTTATTTTAAGGGGTACAGGAGGTTATAAATAAAATAACAACTATATATATATATATATATATATATATATATATATATATATATATATATTATGTATGTATGTATGTATGTATGTATGTATGTATTTTAAATCACAAAAAGGAAATAGCATGTAGGTAAAATCCCTAAAACCAGATCCTATTAATATTAATTTTATTAATATTAAAAATGATCCAAGTTCTGCAGCAACGATCAAAAACATTTTTTTTATTTCAAATATGGTACAAAAATTCATATACCGGAAGGATAGTCAAAAACATATCGATACACAGGAAATTTACATGAAAAAAATGTGGGAATTTAAGAAATATTTTTTTAATTTAAATTTAATCTAAAATCTAAACTTAAAATTAAAATTTCACCGTGGCACAGGAAAAGAAGTGGTGCATACAGACATAATCTAAATGATACATTATAATCGAGTCTTGAATCCCTTTCTCTGCTGTGTATCTATGTCTGGACGAAAAAATTTTCAAAAGTTTTTCTTTCTTAAATCTTCCCCTTTTTTATGTAAACTTCCCCCCTCTCTCTCTCTCTCTCTCATTATATATATATATATATATATATATATATATATATATATATATCGATAATTTACCCCAATGTATTTGTCTCTCTTTGCATGTCTACCTACCTAATCTTACTCTTAATATATATATATTCCTTTTGTTTTTCCTTCTCTTCTACCTGGCTTACTAGTTAAGCCTCTATGCACGTTTCTTGATTTTTATTCACTTCAGTCATGCAACGGCAGAATTTTAAAATTCTGATATTTGCCCACTTTGTCAGATTTCGTCTATCTATCTATCTATCTATCTATCTATCTATCTATCTATCTATCTATCTATCTATCTATCTCCGTCCATTATCTATCTCCGACCATTATCTATCTATATATCAATGTAGCTATCTAGCTATCTCTGCCCATAATCTATCTATCTATCTATCTATCTATCTATCTATCTATCTATCTATCTATCTATCTATCTCAATGTAGCTATCTAGCTATCTCTGCCCATTATCTATCTATCTATCTATCTATCTATCTATCTATCTATCTATCTATCTATCCTTTTTATTCCTTATTATTCTCCCTATAGCTCTTCACCTTTCTTTCCTTGTTTCCTTCTTCAAACCCGTCACAACCTTCGCCTGCTTTTGCTCGGAAGCGACAGGCTGAGATCTTGCTGCTTTCAATTCGCAGTCGACGAAGAACAATGAGTTTATTGAAAACTCTTTGGAAAGACCGCGGAAGTCAGCAACTGAATGCAAGTGCAGTAAACGCTCGCTCGCGCACTACTGCACATATGGACATGCCTTCACACTCACGCAAACGTGCGTGCACACAAAAACACGCGCGCACACACACACACACACTAGCGCACGCACATACATACTTGTCTCTAATGCCGCCAAACATTTATATTTACACATCTAATGACGCCACCAGACACATTTATATACATATAGATAAATCTACAATAACACGCGTAACTCTTTAAGCATGCACACATTTAAGCTTCTTCATAATTATGAATAATGTTTTAATTTAGTCGTTTTCTACTGCTTATCCACACTTTTCAGCTTATTTAAATCCAGAAAATATATTTTGATTGTAGGAAACTTTTTTAGATAATAATGATTTACCGATACAAATCTTACTAATTAGCCCATAGCTAGGGGAGAACAAGTGGTTTCCCTTACTTCTTTCCCGGGAGTATTTGTATGTAAGTGAATATAACGAACCCAATAGGAATTGGAACTCGGCTATCCGATTAAAACTTGTGAGACATTATCTATTACACCCCATCCAAGCTCACAGCAGCTGGTATTCTCAAGCGGTCTATCGTCTAGGCAGTGACCAGGCTCGACGTTGCTTAAGTGATCATACGGGAACCATGACGTATTTGTTAGAAGTCTTGTTGAAGTATTACGCTGACTCTTCAGTCATCTTTATCTTTTTCCTTTTTCAAACCCGTCAAAACTATCAAGTGTTAAGACCTCTTTTAATCTCAGTAATGACCTGTGAATTTAACAATTTTGCCGCTCGATAATTTTTATCCTACTCTCTGTTTCTCTTTTAACGTCACAATGATCTGGAAGATTACTGACAGGTAGCCACAGTTCATATAACAACTTATACCTACCGATGATCGATATTGAACTCAGAATTTATACAAAACTGAAGCCATACATTGTTAGCCGATCAAAAGTAAGAAAATGTTGATCGATTAACAATCGAACTCACTCAAAAATGACGCCCGTGTATTAACCGGCATATCTATCTTAACATAGTTCGATATTGTATTTTTATGTTATAGATTTCACGTCTAGAGAGCTGGTAATGTTATCTTTAACCTTAATCTTACTATTTGAATCAAATTCCTTCTCCTCTTTCTTTTTTTTTTCTTTGTCATGTGTCACTTCAAAACGAGGCAAACATACGTTCTCACATGATTCCTTTATAACTTCTTGCGACATATTGGCCCTTTATCAAGACACACTACTCCATTTTCAATATCCATTTATAAAAATTCGTTCGGTATCCAACCCACAATTTATACAAAAGTAACGTTAGACTGTGTTAGCTGAAGATGTATAATGCTTTTTAAGCACCTTCACCTCTTTCTTAAATCCTGTCCTGGAAAATGCCACTCTGAAATTTTACTCTCCAATCTTCTGAGCAGTTCAGATCATTCGGTAGACAGTGTCAAAGTTAGTCCGAAACCAAAGACATCCCCTGATAGATTGCTCCATAGAATGAGTTTTCGGTACACGTAAAGAGTCTGGGGCAACTTCACATCTTACATAGTGGAAGTTACTCTCGCAACCTTCTTTAAAAACATTGCTTCATAAATTGATGCCTTTGTATCAAAATGAATACCTACTTAGATGGAGCGTTTTATGCTCCAAGAAAAAATTCAAGCAGAATCCAAACAGCCAGCGCTGGTTCACGCCCGAATGTACAGAAGCCACAGATCATCGTAACCACTACGACAATACCTATCTCACCATGGGGTGTTTTAGGACACTCGCTGCATTCAGAACTGCTCGCAGTCACTGCAAGAGAGCTTTAGAAAAGCGTGTCTATCATCAATGTTGAAAACCATCAAACTGGATCCCGGGAATGCTAAATGATCTTTAACCAAATGCTGAACAGATGTAGAGTATTAGTACCTACTATTATAAATGACTCTGGAGTCATCTCATCCTCGTTAGACAAGGCAAAGTTATTTACCTCAATCTTTGCATCGAATTCAATGAAAGATTAGCGCAGTTAACCCCCAAGATTCACTTCTTTGTCCAACCGTCTTCTTACTCTACATAAATTCTGTCTAAGAGAATGGTTATTTTCCAATGTTTCTGTTGATGACACAACAGTATATGGGTGCACCTCCAAAATTCTCGATGATCACAACTGGGCAGCTGATCTCACCTCTGATGGAGCTCTAACCACTCAGCCGGGTAAAAAATAAAATGTCTCACCACATTCAGTGCCTCGAAAACGAAACTAGTGAAATACCACCATCGACTATTTAATTAAGAACTATAACCAATCACGACGAACAGATAAATCAGAAACTTGAGCGCATTTTTGTACCCTCCTAGAAACAAACTATAAATGCTGGTAAAATGGTCGGTTCCCTAAATCACTCTAACAAGTACCTAATTCCTCTTGCTATGGTCAAGCGATAGGTCTGGCCGAAAATAGACTACTGCTGCCATAAATGGACAGCAGATGACAAGTCTTCAGTTTCAACTCGCGATAGAATCCAAAAGCGCCTTCGCATACTTTTAAGTGATGAAGTATTTTCCACCCTTTCTCACAAACGAAATGTCAAAATATTCTCTCTACTCTTTTGTTATTTCTACACAAACTGTTCAGGCGCACTACACTCATGAGTTTGGGGTTCTGGGTATGACGATAAACTGCATCCGGCACAAAGGTCTCTGACTGGAAGGTTGTGAGGAACATAGAACCACCTCTTAATTGCTGTTGTTCCCATATCTACACTGACCTGGAGTAGTAGCACCTGTTAGGGCCCAAAACTGGGGGCAAAACACTATGAAAGTATAAAAATACACTTTTATAGAAATATATACATAAAAATAGACTTTTATAGAAAAATATACATTTTTGAAGGAAAAATATTACCAACAAGACCTTTTTGAAGAAAAAATTGCCATCACACATTTTTGAAAGAAAAAAATTCTCAGCAAAACATTTTTGAATACAAAACTAAAAGACATTTTCAATTTTCTAAAATAAAAAAGAATAAAAACAAAAAGAATTTCATTAAAATCTGACTAAATCAACCTTCTCACTATAACCAAACATTCAAAAATACCTTTCAACCCCATCTTTTTGGCATTTAGTAGCCCACAGAGGTTGATATGCCATTAAACAAAACTCAAACTCACAACACTCACAAACTCACACTCCTTATTTCAACTAGTCCTACCTTTCACGGATAAGACCAGCCATGCTACGCAAATTGCAGTGAACCACCCTCATTCCCTTCGTATTCCTTAGGTAAGATTTTTCCGCTCGAACAGCTTCTTCCCAGGAACCACTGCTTTGTGAAACCGACACTCAAGACGATGCTTCTCACATCCCTACAATTTTAACCTGTTCAAGTCTAGTGTTAACATTTATCTTCTACACATATTCATATAAGATATGCCTCTTATTCTGTAATCTCTACCTTGAGTGGTTCTCTGACATTTTACATGGTAAACATCATTGTAAAAATAAAAACAACAAAAAATAAATTTACTGATACAAAACTTCGTACACAGATGCAGTAACGGTTGACTTGCATTTTTATTCAATGCACACATCATCTGGTCTGTGTTGATATTGGACATTACTCGTGTAATGGCGGCTTTCAGAAAATCAAGCGCATTGTGAGAAGATTCATTAGTCTCCCGTTCAACTGCACCCCACATGTAATAGTTAAAGAAATTTAGATAGGTTGAGTTAGGTGTCCTCATGTTTGATGTGATGTAGTCGTGCAGATTGGCCACCATCCTGCATTGCTTAACTGTGTGAGCAGCTACAAAGATCCTTTCAAACTCATACGACTTTCTATCTCGTACTGTTTCCTTCTAAATTATTTTCAATCCCCCAGTATATACAACAATATGCAAATGAAGACCCTGTAGAAAAGAAGTAGGATGCCATGATATGTTCTTCACTACACAGCACCCAACGAAGTCATCAAAGATGCAGGTAACTTAGTTTGCATAACATGAACGACATCAGAAGGATCTGCACATAACCGCCTATCATTTTTTTGGTTGACTTTGAAAAGATGTTCAATTTTTTTTTATTTTGGAAGGTCAGAACATTTCAGATTCTCCTCCCTGTTTCAAAGTGTTCTGTTTATTAATCACTTTCCTCGGAACAAAGGTTGTTGTGGTGTGTGTGTGTGTGTGTGTGTGTGTGTGTGTGTGTGTGTGGATGGGTGGGTAGGTGTGTGTGTGTGTGTGTACAGACATGAACTGCCGTTTCTCTTACTAAATGTTCTTCTGCATCACATTGCGGATTCTGTAGGAAAAAACAGAACATGCTAGATTCTCCTTCCTGTTTCAAATTGATCAATTTATTAATCATTTTCCTCTGAGCAACGGTTGTTCTAATGTGTGTGTGTGTGTGTGTGTGTGTGTGTGTGTGTGTGTGTGTGTGTGTGTGTGTGTGTATGCAGATATGAACTGCCCTTTCACTTACAAAATGTTCTTCTGCATCACATTGCGGACTCTGTACACGGGCACCAGGAAAACGCTTGTAATGGCTCTCGTTGACGTTTTTGGATTCGCATTAATAGAGTTCTCTACTTTCTGTACAAATGTTAACCAAACATTGTAAATGTTTTTATGAGGTTTCTCTACAAGTGAGGTACCTACCTCCTGAGAAACTCTGTGCGCAAACAACCTGACACATTCCAAGAAACATGCAATGTCAACATCGCTGTTGTTTTTTGCGTGTATCACAACAATTACTGGGTGTCCTTTCATATTATGGGTTAGCTGATAGCTCGTTATTGAGGCTCTGAAAAAACAAACACATAAATTGATTATCACTTTTATAAACTTCGTAATTAAGGTTACCTAGCAGTATAGCCCGGCGTTGCTTGGGTGTAATGAAAGCTTTAAAACTAATCCATGGTCCTGGAGCTCAGACACTTTGGACGTTGGCACGAAAGACTAAAAAGCAAAAGCTGTTTCCAGTTAAGGCCAAACCGTAGACTGAAAAAAAAATGAATGGATGTAAGTCAAATGTTGATTTCCTGGTATCGATATCAAATAAGTTTGTTTCGTCGTAAACTGAATTTTGAAGGCTAAATAAGTCCTCTGAGTAAATGGTATCATGGCTGAGACTAAGAACTACAATTATACCTACTTAGAGCCAAACCCAAAGCAAAAACTAAAATAAAAGGGCTGAAAAAAAGACTTACAGGCAGACTTACAGGCAGATAAACAAACACACAGACAAACATCTTACCTTTTATATATATATATATTATTGATTTTCTGCACTATTGTAAGAACTGCAACCTTGAAACTTCTGAATATCATTTCTTATGTCTTTGTCTATGAATGTATCAAATCTGATTAAAATCGGACCACTCCTTCTATAACCCGATTTTTTCGATTATCGATTTTCGATATTTATCGGGGGTACCTCGACACAAAACCTAGCTAAGAACACTTGCAGACGCTTATAGTACAACTGTGTTAATTTTCAAGAAAATTGGTTCAGCCGTTTCGGAATCTATAGGTAACGGACACACAGACAGACACAGACAAAGTTCCATTTATAAATAAGTTGAGATAATAACTTAAGAAAACACTAGAAAATATAGTTAAGTAACGAGCAATTTTAATCACATGAAAGATATGGATCAATTATACAGTAATACAGAATTCTGTAGAAGCAGTTTAGTCTGCAAAGCGTAAGGCTTGAATGCTATGCCATGCGACCACTTTGCAACGACCGTTTTTATAAGCAGACCTTTTACTCATAGCGGATGGAAGAGTCTATGTTCAAAAAATAATGTAGAGAAAGTCTACAATCTCTACCTGCAAGTCTACAATCTCTACCTGCAAGTCTACAATCTCATGTTCTTGAATACATTACTCATCCTAATGTTCATATTAAAGCTTTTACGTTTCGGAAGCTTGTAAAGTTTATCTTACAATTTGAATCAAAATTCTTCTTCTTCTTCTTCTTCTTCTTCTTCTTCTTCTTCTTCTTCTTCATCTTCTTCTTCTTCTTCTTCGTCGTCTTCGTCGTAACCGATGTCTTCAATGAGCCGTGTCTTTCAAGACTGGCGATAATGTGTCTCCACAACCCCCATATAACTCCTACCAAAGTTTTACCCATCTATCGCCCTCTATTCACACAAGCTCTTCTGGTAACTGGCCCGCTTCTTTTCCAACTTCATTTTTGTCGTCTTCTTCTTCTTCTATGTGCCCTGCCCCTTCAGGACGTAGGCGATCATGGATCTCCACGTCTCCCTATCCCTTGTGGCTCTTAGTATGTTTGCTCCTGTTGCTCCTGGCAACCCCCGTTCCGTCGTCCACCTGATCAGACCCTGCAAATATGTTATCCGCTGCCTTCCTCTGTCTCTCCTTCCTTCTATCTGTCCAGTCAGTATCAGGTTCTCCAGGCTCTCCTTCCTCATTGCATGTCCCAGGAACTTCAGTTGTCTCTTCCTGATGCTCAGCATCAATTTCCTTTTTGTTGCCATTCTTTCTAACACCTCGTCGTTGCTTGTATGCTCAGTTCACGATATCCGTAACATCCTTCTGTAGAACCACATTTCGGCCGCTTCGTCTTACGCGTCCAAATTATTTTACTTTTCTCATTTTGATTGTGAGTATAAATGTTCCTTTTGTTTCCATTTTCCGTGAGACTTTTTCACTGCTTATACACACTGTCCATGGTATTGTCAGCATCTTTACGTAGAATCACATTTCTGTTGCCTCTTGTCCCCTCTTCATTGATTTAGAGATTATCCAGTATTTACTGGTATATAGGAAGAATAATATTACATAACATTTCAGCTCTTGTTTCTTTATATCTATTGAAATTTTCCTGTTTCCAAGTATTTACTTAGCATTTAGAATACATTTGCTATACCAACATGCATTCGGATTTCGATGATGCTTTTTCCATATCTCAAAGAAAAATCCAGCTATTTCCGTTGGTTTGTCATTCCTCAAAGCAAATCACTCATTTACACTCAATTAGCTTATAACAACTATATAAATCTAATGACACACACACACATATATATATATATATATATATATATATATATATATATATAGTATATCGAGGCAGCAAGTAATTTTCTAAACATATGCTATTAAATATAAGAGACAATGAATATCTATTATGTTTAATCATGAGCCGTCGTAAACGTCGTATTTTTGCTTTAATTTCAGTTGAAAATAAAGACAAAAATTCAAATGTTGGAGAATTTTTGTCTTTATTTTCAACTGAAATTAAAGCAAAAATACGACGTTTAGAACGGCTCATGATTAAACATAATAGACATTCATTGTCTCTTATATTTAATAGCATATGTTTATATATATATATATATATATATATATATATATATATATGTGCGTGTGTGTGCATGTGTATGTGTATGTGTGTACTAGCGTATTTAAGCAGGAAATTTTCTTTTTAGACATTTTAGATTAAATAAATTGCAAATACTTTATCCCAAGTATTTTCAATCTTCTTCCGAAATTATCTTCAGCGGTGTAAGTTAAGATAATAAAAGGTAACCGCAAAACTGTGTTGCTAAAAATTCCTGTAAATTTTCTTCTTGCTTCAAATATAACGATTAACAAATTGCTTAACGTTCATTAGAAAGTGAAAATTATGCAAAATGGATATTTTTTATGTTGTAATGTCATTCGAACATCGAATAAAATGAATAAGATCATCTGTCAAAGTTGCAGCTTATTTTGTACATCTTTCAGTTTAGAACGGCTCATGATTAAACATAATAGACATTCATTGTCTCTTATATTTAACAGTATATGTTTAGAAAATTATTTGCTGCCTCGATACACTATATATATATATATATATATATATATAGGAAAACTCAAAACATCATTTAAAGTGCTTATAAATTATAAATTATTTGGACGAGCTAATATGCTCATCACTTCAGATCACGATTTTGTTTGGTTTAAATAACCTCAGAGCATAAAAAAATTCAAAAAAGAGAAATTCAAGTAATATACCCCAGAGTAGAAATCTTTAGTCTGATCTCTTGAGGGTCACAAAGGTTAGCAGTGAAAAAGTTTATTAGACGGAATGAGTCACCATAAACTAAGGAATCATACCCACCCGCCTACATGCACACGAATTCACATATATGTATACATACAAATATAAGTGTGTGTATATATATATATATATATATATATATATATATATATATATAGTATATAAAAAAATTTCTAAATTTAAATTGATTGAAAGGCCATATATATATATATGCATCGATATACTATATATATATATATATATATATATATATATAGTGTATCGAAGCAGCAGATAATTTTCTAAACATATTCTGTTAAATATAACAGACAATGAATGTCTATTATGGTTAATCATGAGCCATTTTAAACATCGTATTTTCGTTTTAATTTTAAGTGAAATGTGATTTTATTTACGCCATCTACATTAAATGAAAACAACCACACTTAATAATATCACATTTCAATCTAGTAACAACCCATTACATTGCATTTAGACATATGGTTCTGTTACCATTTCGGTCTCTCACGCTGTGTGACATCATAGAACCGCATTACAAATTTACGAACTGCGTCTGCTATTCGGTGACTGTTATCGTTGCTTGGCAATGTTTTATGTCAACACAAGATAAAATCATCTCTGATGGTGGATGTATTTATGTTAATGTCTCTGTAACCTCTCTGAAGATGGCTCATGTGAGAACCAAATTAATAAAAAAATATCCAAATGTTAGAGAATTTTTGTCTTTATTTTCACCTGAAACTAAAGCGAAAATACGATGTTTAGAACGGACCATGATTAAACATAACATACCTTATATATATATATATAGGTGTGAGTGTGTAACCCTGGGTTTCACGCTCTTGCAATCGTCAGACAAACTGATTAATCTTTCTTTTAAATTGGCTATATGTAGGGCTGCGTATATTCGTCTATTTTTGTGGAAGTGGGAGGAAAATCTGTCGTCATGACAGACGCAGACATATATACACATTTGTACACCCATTGACTTGCGCAAAGACACACACACACACGCGCGTTCGCCCACCGGAGCTCACACAAACATATATGCGAATCGTGTGGGCTCGGCAGATATATGTATATGTGTGCCGTTGCGAACATACATACGCATTTGGTCGGTGTATTCGAATAGTGTAGCAATGTCAACGCGCGGACAGTTGTCGATTTCTCGTACGTACATATGTACGTATGATGGGGTCTGTGTGAAACTATGATAGGTAAAAATTACTTTTATTTTATTTACTATTATTTTATTTTTATTTATTATTTATTGTTATTAGCTTGTTTTTTGTGGTTACGCATATTTAAATGATAAAAATTCTAATTTGTAATGCTTTTAGTATTTATGTGTGGTGGTATAATTTTACTACGGCAGAGCGGGGTAACTTACGTTAATGATGATTGCGGACTAATACGGTGATAGTAATATTTGATGATAATAACAGTTGTGGTAGCAAATAGTTATTGTAAAGCGGTAGTAGTGATTATTAATGGTGGTGTAATGATGATAACAATAAATACCATTATTATGATGGTATTTTGAACTAGATAATAATTGATAGGATTATAGTATCAGCGGTTCCTTTTTTTTTTCTTTTATCCGTTTGGTATAAATTGTGATAGTAGGTATTTATTTTCATGTCTGAATTTCGAAATTAGTTCTGATCTGATGTTTAGTAAGTTCTTTTTTGGGGTATGAGATATAATTGCTACTTTTTCATGTAGGCAAAGTAGGCATTTTTTTGTAATGTTGTTGTAGGCTGGTGCTTTTTTCAGTATTTTCCAGCTTATTGTTGGTGAATATATATATATATAGTCATCCTCAGACAGATTTGTTTCGCTGTTTCACAGATCATCAGTACGATTAGACTCCGATTGCTTCTAACCCCGGATTGAAACCCGACCGAATTGGTGTCAGTCGACGATTCTACCTCTGAGCTATGGGCGTTCAGTAGAAGAAGGCAGCCTTTTTAGCATGTATATTGTCATTATACACGCCCAATAGCCAGAGTGCTCTAATTCATTAGTGAATGAGCGATGCGTTTATATATATATATATATTTTTTGGATATATGCACACTCGTGTTCGACATTTTCCGACTATTGTTTTTAACATGGAATAACACATTCTGATATCTATTAATCATGACATTTAGTTATAATATTAATTATCTTCACAACTAAAGCATACAGCTTCGGAATGATGTCGTAGTGAATATAGTCATTAGTCAATCAATTGCTGAGATCAAGTGCTCGTGAGTTAAAGCCTTGGATCAACTGCTGAAATCCATACATTCTGATTCAGCATGAGAAAAACAAGAAACGAAATTATTTTTTCTATGAGCTTCGTCATCTAGTCCAATGGTTATTTAAATTCGCTGTTAAGATCCCAAAGACAAAAATAATATAATATATTACATTGAACAGCAGAGATAAGTGACAGGTACATCCGTCCGTGGTTGAGGTCAACAAAGGACAAGGATGGTTGACAAATATATCCGGCCGTGGATAATGTGAGTAGTGTGCAACCAGAAAACTCGTGCGACAACCGCTTGAAAAACGATAACCAGCAAGGATATGGTTGACAAATACATCTGGCCATGGATAAAACTCAACCAAGAACAAGACTGGTTGACAGATATATCCAATCGTAGATGGTGACGACCCAAAAAAGTACAAATGTATAAGAATTTTGGGGCTACATAAAGTCAGCGGTTTTTGGCTGAAGAGAGAGAGAACTCCCGCTGTCTTCCGAGTCCCCACGACTCTCTCCGGCTGGCCTCCTGCTCCTTCCACTCAAGTGCCACTGATGAAGAATAAAAATATAAGATTATAATTTTATGTATACGTGTTCTTCGTTGTTTGTCTAGATCCAACGACAGTGTATAACAAGATCGAGGCATAAAATATATCCCGCATCAGCCAAAATAAATGCCACTTGAAGAGTGCCAGATGGTATTTGATCAAAACATTGTCGCTATAATAACATCTATAAGATTCAAACACGAGGATAATTGTCCATACAAAAAAAAAAATAAATAAATAAATCAAACGACGTTGTCAATGAGTAGTTTTTGTTTTATCATAGCGTAATCCTGGTGAATATGATACAAAATAAAATCAATTTAATCAATGATTAAATTGTCTCTACTTCATCCTCCTGTAACAAATGCTGTTTTAATCAGGATGCTGAATCGATCCCTAAAGATAAATAATGCAAATGTATTGCCAAACAAGACCTTATAAATCAGGCGATGTAATATTTTCCACGCTGCATTTATATCCCTCGTATTTTTATTGGATGTCTTATAAATGAATAAATATAGAAATCCACATACATTATATTAACGCAAATTGATAAATTTTCGTTGTAAGTCCCGATGCTTTTCCCCTTCAAATTTACCCAAAATAGCATTATCTCTGTGCAAATGTATATGCTGAACTCAAATCAGCTGTTAGTTATTGAAGAAACTTACCTTTTTTTTATCTAAATATCCATAAAAAAATGAATTATATCTTGCACTTTTTCTTTCCCGTAACTCTCACGAAGTCATGTAATTAACTGCAGAATGACGTACTGCGTATCGGAAAGATTTTTGGTCGATCTTTCTTCATTTACTGATACTTCCGGCGATGTACTTCCGGTAATGAAAGCAATGCGCTATTGTATTTCTACACCTATTACTCTCATAACAGGAAGTACATCGCCGGAAGTTTCAGTAAAGGAAGAAAATTGACCAAAATTCAAAAGAAAATTGCTGCCAACGTAGATCGTCATTCTGCAGTTAATTACATGACTTCGTGAGAGTTACGGGAGAGAAAAAGTGCGAGATATAGTTCGTTTTCTTATGGACTTTCAAAGCAAAAAAAGTAAGTTTCTTCAATAACTTATTGTTGATTCGAGTTCAGCATATACATTTGCACAGAAATAATTTTGGATAAATTTGAATGGGAAAAGCCGTCGGCACCTAAAACGAACATTTACCCGCAAATTTATTCGATAATTTACGAGAATAATATTTGGAGTCTTTCATATTTCCTTTGAATCGATAATTTTTCAGACTCATACATATTTCTTATAAATATTAGGACTTTCACATATTGCACTGACATGCTTATCTCATAACTGACAATACCTATAGCAGAAATACTGTTACCGCCAACGAGATACAAGAAAAAATGAGATTACTCAAACAATCGCTCATAACCTTCTTTTTTTTTTCTTTTTTTTTTTAATAAAATAACTGGCATTGCAAAATATGAAAGGGATAGTTGGATTCATGTTTTTGCATGGGAATTAGTTCTAAATCAATGAACGTGAAAAAAAAAAAACAGACGAAAAAAACGAATACACAAAAAAAAAGGATTCAAAGTGAAAAATGATGATTGTAATTACATTTAACGTTCTGACGATCGTAGTTGACATGTATGCAGGAAGCCAAAGAAATCCGACAAGCGAGACGTGCGAGAGAAGAAGATATTAGCTTAGCATTTATGGTTACAAATAGCAATTTCGGCTGTGAAATCATGAGACCTATCAGCCAATCTAATACTAGGTTCAAATCGTAAAGCCGAAGTACCAACGAGGAAAGATCGTTAAAACAATGTTGACTTCTCAGACTAATTTAGTCAAATGGTTAAGAAACTACTATCAATAATACAAAAAGTAAAAAATAACAGTGGATTGAAAAGCCTACTTTTTGAAATTCTCTCAGGAGAGAGCTTATATGAATATCAACCATCAGTAAAGTGACTGAATGCTGAATGATCCTTTAAAAAAAGAGCTAATCTCACCAAAAATATTACCATGTGAGTGTTTATTGCGCCAAGTAATGGGACCTCCTTCAGTTTATACAATTCGCAAGTAGAAAACATTTAAACAAAATAAATTTTTGGAGAATTCGTTAAATGCCAGTTTATGATAGGAACTGATAAAATACGATCTTTGAGTCTGAAAGCAAATTCAGATATTTTACTTTCATAGGGCATTCATTTTGTAAAATTGAAACAAAAAAAAAGATTATTCATACACTTATTAACTCTCTCTTTTCTGTCTTCTAGTTTAACATATCATTGACAAGACACTGACAAAAAGAGTTGGCAATAAAATAATAGTTAAGGGAGAGTTTGGTTCATGACTTTTTAACGGGAACTAATTCAATATATACTGTTTAGATTAAGAACTCTTTTTCTTTTGTTTCTGGTGATTTCATAGTCACGATATCAACGGACATGTTTTTGTGACTGTAAATTTATGAATATATGTATACATAAACATACGCACGTGCGTTTCGCGCGTGTGAGTGTGTGTGTGAGAGTTTGGGCGTGCTTGCATGTGCGTGTATTTTCTGCTGGCAGGCTTACTCTTTTATATGCCGTTTCTTTCAAGATATGGTCGAACATGGATCTCCAGAACTCTCTATCCTTTGTTGTTCTTATGATGTGGTCAGTCAGGGTTTATGCTGGTTAACACGGCACCAAATATGACGACGCTCTCGGCTCGCTAGTCGTGATGGCTGAAACACTTGCTGGTCTTAGAGTCGTCTATTATAACAGTGTTCTTCTTTGCCCACGCTGTGATTTTTTAACTCAAGGAAGACACGTTGGAATCCCGCTAGTTGTATCTTTTCCACGTCGAACAAGACACTCGGGTTAATAAAAAAGAACGGCATCAAAATAAATAAATAAAATAAATAAAAAATTCGATGACGCCTGAACAAGTTGCGGAAAATGTTTATATTTTAAAAAAAGTAAAAAACAACAACAAAAAGAAATAGCATATAATAGTAGTCATTTTCTTATCCTTACAACGGAGCGAAAGTTTTCAATTATGAGTAGTGTTTGTCTTCCCAACATTAATTCAAATTCTCGGTTGGTATCGTTTATCACTCCAATCGGAGTTTTCATGTTGTGACGATTCAAAATCTATTTGGGCTCTAGTTTTTATGCCTGTCCCAAATTCTCTTGGGCAGGGTGCATGACGGACACAATTCCATGCCTTTATCCAATTAAACTATTTCCGCCTCCACATTTTGAGGTGGAGTTATTTTCTCCCCTTGGTTTAACCAATGAAATAGCAATATTTCTGTTGACGTCATTTTTTCCATCTTCTGGTTCGAGTAATTACATAATTTGTTTTCCAAGTTAAATTCTTTCCTAGAGAATTCGAAAATTAAGGAGCTGACCTTCTTTAAACTCATCAAAAGTTTTCCACAGTCATGTTTTGATAACCGTTATTTTTCACTTCCATCAGCCGTAAAACCCAAGGCTTCCAATGGTGTCTTTCTTAGTTATTTGTTTCCTCTTTGTCACATAATGTCTGCTTATGATGACTTTGCCTGACCTGTTATTTTATTCCTGCAAAATATATGTTTCCTTTTATTTTCTCCTATTCTCAGCTAGTTTTTCAGATTTTTAAAATTTTGTAATAATTTTTTCTACTCCACTCATATTTCGACGGTAATCTGCACAATTAATAATACCATTAGTAATGATTTCTTTCGCTCCGTCGTACTAAAATAGTATAATATTTTTCCACATGCAATATTATAGTATTATATATTTTCCCCTTGACAAAATAGTGTTATAATCTAAGTAATATTCATTAACCATATTAGGTAGGTTACTCATAGTCTCTAGGCTCAGTATATCGCGTACGTGATAAACTCTCGAAGTGCTCGTTCCTCATCAAGCCTCATAGAAATTTCAACTGTCTCTTTTTGATTATAACGTTATGCGTCCTTTTCTCTTTTATTTTCCATTTTCCTTAAAATTTTATTCTTCTAGTATTTTATATTTATTTTAAATCATTTGTAAAATATATTTGTTTAATCTAAATCTTTATTACGAAGGTGGATGGATAAATCCATAGCTGAAAATAATCTGAAATTTTCACAGTATATTATTCGATCTGTGTTGTTTGTTTGGTTGATTTTTTTTAGCGGCACATCAACATCTATGGGATATTTAATGACGAAAGTGAAATATTTTGTACATGATTTAATACTTTCAGGGTAGATGAAAATCATACAATATATTGCTAATAATTTCACTACAAATGCATTGTTGATAATGTTTTCATAAAAAAATATATTGCTTGTATTTTTATACTATTTTAATGTTGTATAGATTGTCATTTTGCTATAAAGTGTATTGCTGATCATTTTATTATAAAACTGGCCAGTTGATTTTTTTAGGGAGTTTGGTCTACTATTGATGTGCGTCGTGGTGCAGTGGATATCGTCTCGGAACGAGAAGCCGAGTTCGAATTCCAGTCGAATTCTTCGCATTCACTTACGCGCAAATACCCTTGGGAAAGGTATTAATCCGTCTCTTCCCTCTAGTTATGGGTTAAATAATAGGACAGATTGGGTTCTATAACCTTGGTCGGCAACCAGTCTATCGCAAAAAACAATGAAAACCTACTGCAGGATAATCTTCTGCCCAGTCAGTCATGTCTTGAAAGAGACATGATCGCCCAAGTGTGTATCACGTATGGCACTTAACTGACTGACTGGTATACTATTTGCGCATAATTGAGACCCTAACAAGTTCTCCCATTCAAGGCCAGGATAGTCCTGGGAACAGCAGTAGTTAAGGAGTGGTTCTAGGCTCCCGAAATCACTAATATCCCGATCAGAGATCTTTCTGCCGGATGTACTTTATGGTCATGCTAAGGACAATCGATCTGTATAATATTCGCCTCTAAATTACATGAGTTAAAAAATATAAAAACAACTAAAATTAATACTTTTATCTACCCACGTATGCATAAAGGGAAGTGCTCTTTAGTGGAGAGGTTCATCACACTTATCATATAACCCTTCAGAACGTGGTTCTCAATATTTTATGTGTAGTTCGAATGAACTTCTCACTCGTGAACATCCCTCTTTGTCCCGGGGATGTGGGGCTGGTGTAGTGAATAGCTACTTGGAGTGAGAAATCGAGTCACAAAGTTCGAATTTCGGTCAGTTTCATTAAATTTTTGAAAAGAACATTGTTATTAACAAAATGAAAATGTCGCCCAAAAGTTTCCCTGCAATCCAAAGTAACCTACAATGTGTTGTTAATCGTAAAAAACAACTCAAACATTCAATCAGTTCTTGTCGCTACTTTGTCAGCCATTCACACAAATTCATTAGATAATTTGCTTACTGTTTCCCGCTAACTATCAATACGTCCTCTGAGCATAATCTCTTTCAAACCGTTCTTTATCCGTTTTAGCAAAGGGGAAAGATTTAGTTCGTCCCTTTTCTAAAATGGTCTTGTTTGCTGCGTTCACTTTCGCACTAATACCACGGGCAAAATCATAAATACATTTATTCTGGCTTACAACCAGACCACATTGAAGCATCAGTTCTCATAGGATTACCGAAATTAAGCGACGTCGAGCCTGGTCAGTAGCTGGATTGGTGACCATTTGGTAATGATAAGCTTTGATGTGCGGGTGGAGTAACTGATAACGAATCGGATTTGTTAATCGAAGAGTTGATTTCAATTGCAGTTGAATTCTTTATATTCACTTACGCGTAAAATGTCCTTGGGAAAAGTATGAATTGACCTCTTCCCCGCGATCTATGAGTTAATCAGTAAGACATATAATTAACTCCTCTCAGAAATATCCTGAATTGACCTCTTCCCCGCGATCTATGAGTTAATCAGTAAGACATATAATTAACTCCTCTCAGAAATATCCTGAATTGACCTCTTCCCCGCGATCTATGAGTTAATCAGTAAGACATATAATTAACTCCTCTCAGAAATATCCTGAATTGACCTCTTCCCCGCGATCTATGAGTTAATCAGTAAGACATATAATTAACTCCTCTCAGAAATATCCTGAATTGACCTCTTCCCCGCGATCTATGAGTTAATCAGTAAGACATATAATTAACTCCTCTCAGAAATATCCTGAATTGACCTCTTCCCCGCGATCTATGAGTTAATCAGTAAGACATATAATTAACTCCTCTCAGAAATATCCTGAATTGACCTCTTCCCCGCGATCTATGAGTTAATCAGTAAGACATATAATTAACTCCTCTCAGAAATATCCTGAATTGACCTCTTCCCCGCGATCTATGAGTTAATCAGTAAGACATATAATTAACTCCTCTCAGAAATATCCTGAATTGACCTCTTCCCCGCGATCTATGAGTTAATCAGTAAGACATATAATTAACTCCTCTCAGAAATATCCTGAATTGACCTCTTCCCCGCGATCTATGAGTTAATCAGTAAGACATATAATTAACTCCTCTCAGAAATATCCTGAATTGACCTCTTCCCCGCGATCTATGAGTTAATCAGTAAGACATATAATTAACTCCTCTCAGAAATATCCTGAATTGACCTCTTCCCCGCGATCTATGAGTTAATCAGTAAGACATATAATTAACTCCTCTCAGAAATATCCAGCAAAGCCAAAAAATGTGAATGAATAAATGAATAATTTATCTACCACCCACTACGATGGATTAAATAGCATCAGGAAACTGGGTTATCTTGCCTTGGTCGTTAACCAATTGAAACGGATATTGCTCTGAATTCAAAATAGTGCAGACACTAATAGACCAGAAAGAGTTCCACCCGGAAGCAACCTTGTAGGACTCTCTGCCTCCGATCAAAGAGGAATCCCCACAAGGCTATACCGAAGTGCACAGTATCGTCCAGGGGGTGGGGAACAGACAAGTACCCGAACTTATGGGCTCATAATTTCCACGTTATAAATCGGCCTTGGGCCACATCCAGTCTCAGTCGAGGAGGTCTATAATAAATAGCAAGACATCAGTATACCATTATAATCATATTTCCCAAGACGACATAGAAATTCCCAAATAATAAAGTAAAGGACTCTACGGAAAAAAAAAAAGAATTTATGATCAGTTAAGTCTTTGCAAGGTGTGGAATTTATGAAATATTTCAAACAGAAAATAAAAACCTGATTCTGTAACCTGAAATAGTAAATAATAAAGATAAAAATAAACCTGCAAAGGAAAACATCTTTCGATGAAAGGTGCTAAGGTCGACAACCACCCTCGCAATATTGCGTAATATATGGTTAATAATCACGCTGTTGTACCTACGTATTATTCGGTGTAGTACTTTGACAGATGAACCTATATATCATGTTTTTTCAGGGCGTTAGAGATCCTGTCTCTCCACATCTTCCTATGCTTTGTAGCTCTTTGAAATGCTTTTCGTTTTACTATCCCCAACTAACTGTTCTGCCATCGATTCACACAAGCCGTCTGTTCCTCTTGCGTTCAGTATGTTCTCTGAGTGTCAAATCTTCTGAGTCTTATTTCCTCAAGCCGAGTTCGAATTCTAGTTGAATTTGCTGCATTTACTTACGCTTAAATACCCTTGTGAAAGATATTAATCTGTCTCTTCCCTCCAGTTATGGGTTAAATAACAGGACAGATTGGGTTCTATAGTCTTGGCTAACAACCAGTCTACCGCAGAAAGTAATGGCAACTTACTCCGGGATAATCTTCTGCCTAGTCATGATGGCCCAAGCGTGTATCACGTATGGCACTTAACTGACTGATTTCCGCAATTTTTGTTCCAGAAATTATAATTCTCGTTTTATTTCTACTTTCTTTGCTCACATGTTCCATCCATGGTCCACTAAGTATTCTTATGTTGTTTCATTTTTCCTCTATATCCACGAGAAAGGTGTCAAGCCTTAATTGTCATATACGAAGATTGATATTACATAGCATTTCAACATTCTTTTCTTTGTGACTAATGAATATTTCCTGTTTCTTAATATTTTGTTTAGTTTTTGGGAGGCATCTTTTGTTATTCCAACAGACTTTCGGAATTCGGTGTATCATACACAGCATCAGAAACATAGCGCTGAAATTTCTTGGGCACATAAGGAGGAAAGAAGGTTTAGAAAATTTGATACTCACTTGACATATTAAAGGCAAGAGGGAACAGCAGCGCGTAACTTATCTAAAGAGCTTGTGAAAATAGTTGGTATAAGAGGGTTTAGTTAGCAAAAATACAAACATTACTGAAAGTTACCAAGGACAGGAAGTTGTGGAGAGTCATGATCACCCACGTCCTTAGAAATCGACGCACAGAAAAAGTTAAAATACTTCCCAGATATTTAAACGTCTGTACTTGCTTGATTTCGACATTTTCCAATTCATAGATCCATCTTGACTTTTGATAGAGGCAAATTAAACACACAATCAAACAAAATAATAAATATTAAAAGTTTCGGCTAAATCCGATGGCAACGTCGATTATTTTGATGATGGTAACGATTGAAGGATGATGATGAGATGCTGTGGATTGCTCGTCGTCCGCCATTCTCTTTCCCCGCCCACCTATTGCCGTCACTAAACAACGAATCCCTAGAAGCAAACGAGGTACATTTTTCCCCACTACAATGTGCCAGGAAATTGAGAAATCTTTTGATTATGGTCCCAAATCCATTTTCTATTTTCTTTCTCGTTTTTTTTTTTTCTATTTCATTCTTCTTCTTTCTACTAATTCTGAATCTTCGCTTATTCTGTTGTCTGCTTTCTGTTATTTTGTACTGTTCTATTTCTCTGTGAATAAACGATAACCCTGATTGTCCATTTTGTTCTAATTTTTCTTTCTTCCAGCTTTTTTTCTATATCTATATTATTATTTTAATATATTTTTTATATTTTTTAGTACTCTTTGTATTCTCCAGTAAGTTATTCTTCCATGTTTTTCTTTTTATTCTAAACTTATTTTTTTTTATTTCATTCTTTCTTTACCTAACCGCTATTTTTTTCATTTTTTTTTCTTTCCATCCTTTCTTCTCCTCTAAATCATTATTGCATTTCTGCATTCTTTACTTAACTTTTTCATTCTTCTTCTTTCTTTGTTCTCTTTCTGTTATCCTTTCATTCTTTCCTTGTTTACTGGTTGTTCTAAACAGTCATCATTGTATTTCGTCATTCTATTTACCTTTATTTTTCACTTTCTTTGGTTCTTTCATTACTTCTATTTGATTATTATTTTTTTTAACATTTTTCGCTTCATTATTTTGCTTTTCGATTTTCATCTCTTTCGCCGCCGCCATGTTTCCCCAATTCTATTGTTTGTCGTCGTTTGTAATCTAAAGAAAACTATTCTTTAAAGAAGAATTAGCAATGTGTTGAATAGAAAAGGCGGATAAGAAAGGTGAAGGGTAAGAAGATAATGGATAAAAGAAAGAGAAGAATACTTGAACAATAGAACACAAATATACGCAGACAAAAAAATGTATACACGAGTACACCTACGTTTGCGCATATTCATATTTCCCCACAATTTCAGCTTTGTATACAAATATCTATCTATCTATCTATCTATCTATCTATCTATCTTCAGTGAGATCATATCTATCTATCTATCTATCTATCTTCAGTGAGTTCATATCTATCTATCTATATCTATCTATCTATCTATCTATCTATCTATCTATCTATCTATCTATCTCAGTGAGTTCATATCTATCTATCTATCTATCTATCTATCTATCTATCTATCTTCAGTGAGTTCATATCTATCTATCTATCTATCTATCTATCTATCTATCTATCTATCTATCTTCATGAGTTCATATCTATCTATCTATCTATCTATCTATCTTCAGTGAGTTCATATCTATCTATCTATATATCTATCGATCTATCTATCTATCTATCTATCTATCTATCTATCTATCTTCAGTGAGTTCATATCTATCTATCTATCTATCTATCTATCTATCTATCTATCTATCTTCAGTGAGTTCATATCTATCTATCTATCTATCTATCTATCTATCTATCTATCTTCAGTGAGTTCATATCTATCTATCTATCTATCTATCTATCTATCTATCTATCTCATCTATCTTCAGTGAGTTCATATCTATCTATCTATCTATCTATCTATCTATCTATCTATCTTATCTTCAGTGAGTTCATATCTATCTATCTATCTATCTATCTATCTATCTTCAGTGAGTTCATATCTATCTATCTATCTATCTATCTATCTATCTATCTATCTATCTATCTATCTATCTTAGTGAGTTCATATCTATCTATCTATCTATCTATCTATCTATCTATCTATCTATCTATCTATCTCAGTGAGTTAAT
>JBBBDQ010000872.1:2617500-2675000 GCA_037127315.1 Ascarosepion bandense | reverse complement strand
ATTATGCAGTATTAACAAATGAATCATTCTATTTTCATTTACAATTATTCACTTAGCAACTATTTACTAGAAAATACTTTGAAATACATCATTTTTTTAAACACTGGGTTGCTTAATAATTATGGCCAGTAGTGTATGTATGTCGATGTCATCTTCAAGCAAGTCAGTAAAACTACTAAAACGCAAAAGGCTACAGTGTGGGAAAGAATTGGCAACAGAAACATTAATAGTGCGCAGAATATAAAGAGTGATCAGGATGACAGTAGATAGTGATTAATCAGGCATTTAAATGTTTGTAGGTTAAAGTAGCTGGAATGTATGGAACCGGGTAGAGTTTCTTAAGACGTACTGGAAAAAGTAACAGTTAACATAGAACTTATGACTGCATCCAGACAGATCAGCTGTAAATTGATGAGATCTTGTAACCAAACTAGCATTGTACTTAAGTCTAGTTACCATTGCGAAGAGTTCATCAGAACAATTAGCATGAAATCGTTTATAAAAAAAAAGCTCTGAGACGCAATCTTACAGTGTTAAGAAATTTACTGAACCCGAGTCGCAAAATCATGACCAATAATTTTGCTAGTTCTTTTTCAGATAAATAAGGACTGGTGCCTCTGCAACATTTGTTTACTCGTGCAACCAGACTGGCGACTGGGTCTCACCCATTCACAGTGAAATCAACCAAATGCAGACGACAATTCTACTCCTGCAGCTCCTTTCCTCGCACTTCCCGCCTGTGGAACTCCCTTCATTATTCTTGCTTTCCTGACGGCTACAATCTCCAGGAATTCAAATGCAAGGTCAACACTCATCTCTTAACCATTTGACTCTAGTTCTTTCCTCACCACCCTGAATATTCTTTCCTTTCTCTTCACATCTGCAACTGTCATCACACCTGTATTCCCATCCTTCTCTTGCTCCTTTCTAAATGGTTGCTACTTCTCTTCACTCTCTTCTATCTAGTGCTTTTACTCTTATGTAGCCCCCTGCACATTAGTGGCGTTACCACCTTGCTCGGGTAATATGATAAAAAATAAAGGATCTCCAATTAAATAGCAGTAGCAGCGGGCTATATGTGGTAGCAATATTCTAATCATGGACGAATAGTAGACTTTTAAAGATGTAAGATATGTAGAGAAAATTGTCTTACCTAGTGATTTGAGTTTCTTAGCTGGTGACCTCGCAATGGATTCAATATAGTCCTTCCATTTCATGTCAGCTGAGAACATTAGCGCAAAGAGTCACTTTCCTGGAAGTTAACTTCAACCCTGCTGATAGAAGGCAGAGAGGAGTTTCTCAGATGATTAACGAAAAAGAGTTTAGTTTTGGAGGCATTAAAAGTGACAGGCCATCTTTTGTCTAGTGATTAGGGCCGCTAGAAGTTTGCCAAAATCAGGTAAATGTCTAAAAGCTGGTAGGTTTAGATGGCTCACCAGAGTTCTTAAAAATCGGAACAACAGATGATGACTTTTAGCTTGCAGGAAAGCAGGAGTCAGTGAGTAATTCTTTATACAGTTTAGAGAGAAAAGGAATCAGTTCGGGAGTACAGTTGATTATGACTATTACATGGTTCAGATGCTTTGTGAAGATATAAGTTAGAGATGATAGCAGAAAACATTAAAGGGGTGATATGCATATCATTCAACAGAGACTCAGTTTTAACTGGTAAGTTAGACAGAGACATGCCTGATGAGTCAAGAGTTGAGTTTAGGGTTAATTTATCAGCAAAGCATGTTAATACATCAAATCAATTCAAGAGGCGGGCATAGAGAATTTGCACTGATTAATAACCTATTAAAGAGCCGCCAGTAATTTCGAAAACTAAAGTTTTTACATGCCATATGATGCCTTGTTCTCTCACCAAACAAAAAGATTGTTCCTTCGAGGAATCGTTTACATTTATTACGAGCAGTGACAAATAGGCACCTGTTAAGGTATCTAAATGGTATGGCCGAAAATAGTGGTTCCTGCGTGCTATAGCAACTCAGCATGCTGGAGTGAACTACTGAGAGGCCTGAAGTTTCAACTAGTATTTCCGAGAAGGGATGAAAGCGTCCATGTCTGTTTTAAGCCAAGAAGAAACCCCAATGGCACAATTTTTAATTGGGAGGTTGAAAATGTCAGTCCACTGGGAGTAACGAAGAAAATTACGGAGTCAGTCCACCTGAATACCCTTGGTGAATACATCTGCATAATCTTCTGACGTCCAGGGAAATGTCTCTCGTGACCCTAGACAAATCCTTTACGCGCTCTGTCTTTCGTTACTAAACTTTGTTATTTATCTTTTTTCTTTATCCCCCTCTTCCCAATATAATATAATATGATATAATATAATAGGCTACAGTATAGTAGGCTATTATTTCCGTTACCTGCATGCTGTTTAGGACTCACACGAGTGAGTCCTAATCAGAATGCAGGTAACGGAGAGAAGTCTTATGGATAGGGGATTCATGCTTAATAGATGATTGTATCAAAATATCAATTGCTACCACAGTGGTCAGAGTTCTTCTTCTTCTATGTGCCCTGTCCCTTCAGGACGTAGGCGATCATGGCTTTCCACGTCTCTCTATCCCTGGTAGCTCTTAGCCCGCCTTCTCTTGTTACACCATGCAACCCTCGTTCCATCATCCCCTGATTAGGTTCTTCAAATATGTTATCTGCTGCTTTCCCCTATCTCTTTTTCCCTCTATCTGGCCTATTAGTATCAGATTCTCCAAGCCCTCTTTCCTCATTGCATATCCCAGGAACTTAGCCGTCTCTTCCTGATTCTCAGTATTAATTTCCTTTTTGTTTCCATCATTTCCAAGACCTTGTCATTGCTCACATGTTCGATCCATGATATTCGCATCATCCTTCTGTAGAACCACATTTCAGTTGCTTCAAGTTTTTCATTTATCTTTGATGATCTTGACCAGCATTCACTGCCATATTGAAGAACTGAAAACACATACCAATCCAGTACTATCTTCTTTGTTGCTAGCGAAATTGTCTTGTTTCTTAATACTTTACTCAACTTCCGGAATGCTTCTTTCGCCATGCCAATTTGCCTTCAGATCTCTGCGTCACACATTCCTGCTTCTGTTATAACCCTGTCAGGTATTTAAATTTTTATACCTGCTTGATTTTAGTATCCCCGACCTGTATTTGGCATATTGGGTTGCCCTTTTTACTGATGACCATGCATTCGGTTTTCTTGCAGTTTATTTGTAGACCTTTCTTGTCACTCTTTTCAACTACCTTCTGTAGGAGGTCTTGTATTTTCCTTTCTGTGTCTGCTATCAGCACTGTATCATCTGCGTACCTTAGGTTGTTTAAATTGTGACCTCCGATGACGAATCTATGCATAACTTCTCGGGTCCTCAAAATATTCTCGCTGTACAAGTTGAATAGATCCGGTGAAAAGACACATCCTTGTTTTACGACCCTTTCTATCTTTGTATATCTGCTGAATTCGTTACCTGTCTGTATACAAGCGGTTTGCTGCCCGTAAAGATTCTTGATTACTCTTAAATCTTTCCCAAATATGTCAAGGCTGCCATGCATCTCCATCAATTCTTTGTGGTGTATTTTGTCAAACGCCTTTGCATAATCAATAAAGTACAGGTATAAGTCCTTCTTCATTTGTATAGACCTTTCAGAGAGCATCCTTATCATGAATATGGCGTTCCTTGTTCCAGTGTCTTTGACGAAACCGCACTGTTCTCGTCCTATCTCTGGCCTGATTCTGCTTCTCGCTCTATTCATCAGGATTCGGACGATCAGTTTTGTTATCTGGCTCATCGAGGAGAGGAGGTAAGAAATAAATCAAGTAGAGAAGCCTGTTGCTGGGTTTTTTAATAATGGATAGGGCAATAGAAAATCTTAATGCCTGATAACCGGCAGAATTAAGACATTTGGAATGTTTAAGTCATATGTCAAGGTGAGCATTAAATTCAACGAAGAAAAAGATGTTCGAAAAGTTATGGGAAGAATGTTCCTTTTCTATACTGTCGGCTATTATGCCTAATATACTGCACTTGTAGTAAAAGGGGGATAAAAAGGAAAAAGATAAATAACAAAGTTCAGTAACGAAAGACGAAAGCATATAACGGAATAGTCTGGGATTAAGAGAGACAATTCCCTGGCCATCGGAAGATTATGCGAATGTATAACCAAGACCATGCATGTGAACGCTGAAATTATTTCGGCAAAGGGGAATATAAGAGCTTTGTAAGCAAGAACACATTGCTAGCAATGAAGAATCCGAGTTAATCTCAAAGAGGACAAGAATATCTGGCAAAAAAGTTCCAGACATATCAGAAACTAAAGAAATGCCTAGAAATACACTTTGCATATTATATGATTTTTATAAAATTTACATATTTAAATATATATATATATATATATATATATGTATATATATGAAATTATTTGTTTGAACATTATTTTTAATCGATACTCGCATTTGAGTAGATATTCTGTTTGTAATCAATTAGTAGAAATATTTCTACCGGCTTGATTATTTACGATAAATTTTGTTATGTTAATGTTTGGGATTTTCCATAATATATATATATATATATATATATATATATATATATATATATATAATGAAAGTATATTGGACAAATTTAAAAATTCATTAGTGATAATTTATTTCGTGAATATTTTATGAAAAACATTTTTTTTCAACATTTTTTTTTCAATATTTTTTTATCCAATTTTTATTCATTCAATTTATTTTCATAAAAAAATCAGTCTGAAAACAAATTACCCATAACGGATTAGTAAATTTCTCTAATTTATTTTCATTTTTCTGTTAAATTCGAACATTGAGTTCTCATCGGATTACGATCCCCGTGGAAATTAACCTGAAAATTACCAAGGATACTACTTTATGTATGTATGTAAATATATATATATATATATGTGTGTGTGTGTGTGTGTGTGTGTGTGTGTGTGTGTGTTAGATTAGGCGTTTTACGGCTAATCAGCTATTTGCAGATTATTAGGCTGTAATTTTTTTGGGAGATAATAAGGATTTACTGATACAAGTCCTACGAGTTAACTCCCAGTTTGTTGCCACGTAAGTTAATATGAAAACCCCGACTGAAATTGGACCTCTGCTCTTAGATTTCCTATTCTGAGCTGTTATCGATTACACCCAACACACATGTAAGCTGAAAACACCTAGCATTCGCCAATGGATAACCATATAGTTACCCACCAGTCTCGGCCTCGCTTAACTTTATTGACCTTGCAAGAAACGTTTATTTCAAGGTGATGTGTAAGCCACTATACATATATACGTACACATGTATGTATATTAAATTACACTTAATACAAGGCTTCATGATAGTGGGTTATTGAATGAGAAGGGCTATATGAACGCAGGAAGAGATAAAAGAAATATATATATATATGTATATATATATATATATATATATATATTCTTCATTTGTAAACGAGTTATTACGCGACCTAAATTTCTACCATGTCGTGTCTTCAGGCAATTTACAGTAACTGATTTAACTGTTTTTATTAAGATCGCTCACGTAACGGGGAATTTTTGAACGCACAATTTTCAAAATTAGAAGAAATAATAACTTTTTCATGCATGGTTGTATGAAACTAATAGGTATTTTATGGTATGGTCACACTTAGTCATAATTTCTGTTCTTTCATTCAGTAATTCATTTTTGTTTGGGAATAAGACAATAGCTTACCTTTCTTCCAAGCACAGTCAACATATTTTATCACCGTTGTAAGGCTTGGCTGTTTTCACTGTAGCCCACGTTATGTCTGGGTCTTTTCCATATTTTGATTTCAATTTCCACATGTGGCTAGCCAATTTTCTACAATTTTTAAAGTTTTCTATTTTGAATGTAGACCTGTTATTGGCCGATTCCTCACAGACATGTCTCTCATTAATCTTTCACTAGTACCATAGAAAGTGCCCAAACGTACTCTATTCTCTGTTTTCAACAGCTGTGACCTTCACAGTTAGAATTCGCCATGCCCCTCACATAAATGAATACCACCCACATTCTGTACGTATTCCATCTGAGAGAAGTAAGTTCTATTCAAAAAGCTTATCTGTGAACACACTTTCTCATGGAACAGACTCCTAACATTATGTCTCACTCATCACTACAGTCTGGAACTGTTCAACTTTAGATCTCTAGTTATCTTTTCCTCCTATGCATATAAACTTCACCCTAACCTAACTCCCCAAACTTGAGCGGCCCCTGGGCCATATACAGGGTGAACCATACTGTAAAAAATGCTTGTGTGCAAGTATCGTCACTACCATCCATAATTATTAGGCCAACCTAGTGTTAAAAAAAAAAGATGTATTTCAGACTATTTTTAGTATTTATTGCCAAGTGAATAATTGTAAATTAAAATAGAATGGTTCTTTTCTTAATACTACACAATAACATATGCATCAAATGAATTTATAAATATTTAGTAAGTACCGATATTGCAGTTTTATCAATGAAAGGATGGAGAAAATTTCAGGTGATTCGGACGAGTTCATCTTTGCTTCCTTGCCCTGGAAAATTTTACAAAGTCATAAAAACGAAAGCACCATTCTATTTTCATTTAGAAATATCCATTTGGCAATAAATACTAAAAATAGTATGGAATATATTATTTTCTTTAAAAAAAACTGCGGTTGCCTAATTATTATTGCTGGCAGTTGTAAATACCATGTGAAACCACAAGGTCTTGGTTCACACCGACCTGTTTATCCGCAGTAACTGAAAGGAATCATTTTTTTTCCAACTAGACCACCGTAATAGTCCCGATCACAACAGATAATTTTTGTCTTATCATAATAATTGTAAACGTGTCTTAAAATGGGCTAAGTTTCCGTTGACTGATAGAATGAGGCTACGTATAGCATTTAACAAGTTTAGTTCTAATGACTACTGGCGGCTCTGTAATAGTGTGTTAAGTGTAAATTTTTATCCTTATTGTCTTTACTCAGTTTGAGGTGTCAACATCTTCTGCTGATAAGACAGAATGTTTTGCTCCTTAATACTCTTCAAATTCTACTTTTGATTCATCGACAGTATATTTACCTAACTTTCCACTTAGAACTGAATATCTATGTGCTTATAACTCTGCGCATTATTTCTGATATTATCGCGAAACTCGATCTTCGCGAAGCATATGAACTTGATCGTATCCCTACAATACTCCTAAATAAAGGACTTCCGGTAATAGCTCCTGCTCTCTCTTAACTTTACTATAAATACCTAGCTGGTTCTTCTTTTCATTCTAAGAAATTCTCTTTTAAAACATATCATTCTAAATATTAGCATTGTACCACTTTTTTGATATTAGTTCTGAATTGGTTGAGTATCTGATCTTCTATGCTCGTCTTTTATTCTTTCAGACAGGTAATATGACTTTCTCTAGGTCAAATGCTGATGTGTTAGTTATTATTTCTGAAAGCGTCTCCCAGGTTTTAAATAAGAAAGCCGAAGCTTGACTGTTGCTTTGAAATTCTTGAAGGTATTTGACAGGGTTATCAACACCAGTTAAATGTTCATTATTTTTCTAGAATACTTTTTAATTTATTTTGTATTTTTATCACATTGCTAAATGAATGTTGTCTTGAATAATCTCTTTTGCATTACCACAGGTGTACCACAGAGCTTTATCCTTGTACCTACGTTGTACCTAATTTTTATCAACGACATTTATGATGACATATTAAAATCTTTACTCGGTATCTATGGTGATGACACAACTATTTACCGTCTTTATAGTAAATCTAGTCAGTTCGATAAAGGCAAATTGGCAGTTTTACCCAAAATAACGTACTATTACTTTCAAATGGTGCAACAAACAGGTTTTTAATCTTTGTAGTAGAGCAGCTAGCACTCCTTCAGAATTCTAACTGATGGACTTGCACAATAAAAATAAAAATAAAGAAAAAGGAAAAAAAGAACTTATCACAAGCAAAAACAATCTAACAAAATTTCAAATCACACCGAGCTCTCTATAAATGAAGAAAAAAAGCTGACACTCAAGAGCAAGAAACCTAGCCCCGGTGAGGTGAGTGAGGGCATCATAACGGTGTTCTTACGAAACTTCGAAGTTAGTATAATTCTGCTCAGTTAAAATAACAAATACTTTGCACTAAAACTAACAACGCTCTGTCTCTACCCCCATATCAAGCACTTTACGATAAAATAAAACTACTTGCCAAAATAACTTTATCATTAAAACTACTGAAAAAACAGCAATCTTGACGCCAAACATTATCATAATTAAATACCATAGTGATAAAGTAAGACCTAGATGATGTTCACAATACGTAACCAAGGTTTATAACATTGAAAAAAGTGCAAGGTTTCAATCTGAAAGACCCCTGCTTTGACGCCGAAGAAGCTAGAATTTCCGTCTAGAGAGCTAACTAAAGATTTAATACTTTGATATAGCATCATTATGTCAGGGGATACTTTTTACGATATGACATTTCATGATCTAATAGCTTTTTCTTCTTGCATCAGCCGTTATTCACACATGATTTATAGTTATAATTTTGTGTACATCAAATTATCTGTTATTGTGATATTTGTGATAATAAATTGCGCTTATAATTTGGGGAAAATCCTCACTTTCATCTACACGAAAATACTAAATTTTAGTCGCTTTTTGCAATGCACCTGCTATTGTGAACTTTATGAATTCAGAAACATTTACTGAAAAAAGAAAGAAGTGGACATCAATGGGAAACACGATGCGGGAAATGACCATTTGATGTATAGCATTACTACAGGACCCCCAACAGGAAGTATGGAAAAATATATTTCGGTTGACAACTGTAATACTTTGTTTCTCAACGTGCCCAGCTGCAACCAAACAGTAAAATAAAGCAAAGTAGATTATACAATACTAGCAGTATAGACCGGCTTTGCTCGGGTGTAATGAAAGCTTATATATATATATATATATATATATATATATATATATATATTATCGATTTTCTGCACTATTGTAAGAACTGCAACCTAGAAGGTTCTGAATATCGTTTCTTATGTCTTTGTCTATGAGTGTAACAAATTTGATTAAAATCAGACCACTCCTTCTATAACCCGATTCTTTCGCTTATAGTAGAACTGTGTAAACTTTCAAGAAAATCGGTTCAGCCGTTTCAGAGTCTATAAGTAATGGACACACACACAGAGACACAAACACACACAGACAAAGTTCCATTTATAAATAAGTTTAGATAGATACTGACTTCTGCTTGCGATGAACAGAGAACATCATAATTTACAAAACTGAGTAATATTGCCTGACAAAACTTTCTTATTACTGTGTTGTTTTAAACTTTATTATATTAAAATTACATATTGGTCTTAAACTTTTGTATCATGTGGAGTAACGAAATGTAGAGGGTTCGTCTTTTTTCCGATGACTGAGAACAAAGGTGAATGATCGATATTTGTAATACAAAATTAGCGGATAATACCAATAGAAAGATTATTTCTTCATTATTCGATAATGTTAGCTCGAACAGGCATGAGTTTATCATGCCAACCATAACGCTTCTGCATGAAGGTCGGAACGTCATTAGGGTGGCATTCTGTGTTATAACATCGCTTGTCAATTTAGATGGATTCTCGATGACAAAATACTAACACACAGGAAAATCTCACTGGAAACAAAGAAAAGAGCTGGACTGCTACATGATGTTAGTTCTTCAATACGGCAACGAATGCTGGACAATATCATCGAAAATGAGGACAAAACTGGAAGCAGCGGAAATGTGGTTCTACAGAAGGATGCTGCGGATATCATGGACTGAGCATGCAAGCAACGATGAGGTATTTGAAAGAATGGCAACAAAGAGGAAATTGATACTGAGCATCAGGAAGAGACAACTGAAGTTCCTGGGACACGCAATGAGGAAGGAAAGCCTTGAGAACCTGATACTCACTGGCGAGATAGAAGGAAAGAGAGACAGAGGAAGACATATTTGCAGGGCCTGATCAGGTGGTTGACGGAACGGGGGTTGACAGGAGTAACGGAAACAAACATACTAGGACCCACAAGGGATAGAGAGACGTGGAGAACCATGATCACCTACGTCCTGAAAGGACAGGGCACATAGTAGAAGAAGAACTCGTAATGCTTTATGGTTAAGTTTACACTGCAGATCATTCGCGAGTTCTTGTTTTGCACGCCAGTAGTGGACTGCAAAGCGCATTCTGCTTTCGCGTAATGTTGTATAAATATCAAGAATGGATCCATAGGTTCTGTGATTTAGTTGATTTGAGTTTGAGTTTTGTTTAAACACACATCAACCTCTGTGGGCTACTTAAAGCCAAAAATCAGAGTTTTAAGGTATTGTTTTAATGTTCGGTTATAGTAAAAAGGTTGAGTTAGTCAGATTTTAATGAAATTTTTTGTTTTTATTCTTTTTTTATTTTAGAAAGCTGAAATGTATTCTAGTTTTGTATTAAAAATATTTCGCTGTGAATATTTTTTCCTTCAAAATGTGTTCTGGTAATATTTTTTTGTTAAAAAATGTATTGTTGGTAATTTTTCTTTTTTCAAAAATATACATTTTTCTATAAAAGTTCATTTTTATGTATATATTTCTATAAAAGTCTACTTTTATACTTTCATAGTTTGGTGTTTAACTATTTACCCATAGCTGGGACCCTAACTAGTACTACCTCTCCGCGTTAGGGTATACCTGGGAACAACAGCAATTACGAGGTGGTTCCCTGCTTCTCACAACCTTTCAATCAGAGATCTTGCTGCCGGATGTAGTTTACTGTCATGTCCAAGACCTGTGATTTAGTTGGAACTAAATCTCCAGATCCAGTATAGCGCTGAGCATCATAAGGTAGGTTCCACCAAGCTTAGACTCAATTACACATACATTAATAACGCCTCTAAAGTACCTGAAAAATATTTTCGTTGGATCGGATTTCCAGATTACATCCATTTTAATCAAGTAGCTCTGGCTATACGAATTTTCACAATTCTTTCAATATAATATTTCTTTTAAGGTATGTAGAGATTCGACAGAGTTTATTAATTCACCTGAAACAGTTTGTATTCAGCTCGACTGGTTGAAGCTTATGAATTCATTTTAGAAGCATTGACATGGAGTCTAAGATCATTGGCTGCATTTTTCAGATGATATAGGAAAAATGGGGCATTGGTGATAGTGCACTGATAGCTAGGGCACCTGCGTTATCAACTTTTATGCAGAATAAGTGAGAGTCTTGGTGATAACGTAAAACTTAGATGATGATGCTTGTCAAGTTCTCAATACGTAGTCAAGGGTGAAAATAAAGATAAAAGGAAGAAGGGTGTCACCTTGAAGCACTTTTGCTTTGAGGTCGGAGGAGGTAATATCTACGTCTAAGAATCAAACCAAAGATTTTGTACTTTTGTGTAACATGTATCATTGTATTGCCATAATGTTTGTTGAACTAATTAAAAGATAAAGATTTTCACCTAATAAACTAAATTTTCTAATTAAATGTGAATGTTTCGAAAATATATTTCGATTAAAGTAACTGTATTTTATATTTTAACCCTTTGTATCTGGTCTTAAGATTTTAACCAAGCGTTTATATGCATGCTTGTATATATGTGTGTAAGCGTGTGTGTATGTATGGTTATATATGTGTATGTGTCAAGCCATTTTGCAGATGATATAACTTACGCAATTTAAATTTGAAATGTAACGTTAAACTATTGCCACCCCACAAACCCCCAAGAAAAACAAGACCATAGAAGATAACTCCTTTTTGATCCTCCCTGTACCACCAAAGAGAATTCGCAAAAATCATCTTTCATCTCCAGAGACGGTATTTTAAAACATTTATAAAATATTCCGAATGCGTAAAAAATATTTACATTCATGCTCGCCTATGGACTTGTCAAACTCCGCGAAAATATTCTGACCATGGCATCACTTATTCACAAAATTTCAGGTTGGAAGAATTAATCCAAGTTTTGCCAAATTCAACCGACAATGTCTGGTTTGGTTTGGCTTATTTTGCATCAACCTCACTTATTTATTTAATACCGAAAAGATATTTAGGATAGATTCGTATGACTATTATATGCAAGAAATCAATTTATAGATCAGGTTTTATTATCCGTCCGTGCATGGAGTACTGCTGCCATTTATGGTCAGGTGCCCCTACCGTTCTCCTCAGTGTTCTTGACAAGCTCCAAAGGAGAGTCTGTAATGTGATAGGTACTGATCTGGCGACTCGACTGCAGCCACTTTCCCATCGTCGAAATGTGGCCTCCCTCTGTCTCTTCTATAAATATTTTCATGGCTTCTGCTCGGATGAGCTTAAGTCACTGATGCCTCCTCAACAGGTGTTTACCCGTGCAACCAGACTGGCAACTGGGTCCCACCCATTCACAGTCAGGTTAGCCAAATGCAGACGACAATTCTACTCCTGCAGCTTCCTCTCTCGCACTTCCCGCCTGTGGAACTCACTCCCGTATTCTTGCTTTCCTGACGGCTACAACCTCCAGAAATTTAAATGCAAAGTTAATACTCATCTACTAACCACTGGCCTCTAGCTCTCTCCCCTCCCCTGTATAACCTTCCCTTTCTCTCCTCCTATGTATCTGTCATCGCACCTTCTTTCTCAGCTTTCTGTTGTTCCTTTCTAACTAGCTTGTACTCCTCACTCTTTTCTAATTAATCTTTTTACACTTATGTAACCCCCTGCACATCAGTGGCGTTTCCGCCTTGCTCGGGGTGAAATGATTAAAAAAAAAAATATATATATATATATATTTTTGTAAAGAGGGTCGAGAGTCAAATATATTACTGGTGATATTTTTTAAAAATGTATTGCTGGTAATTTTACTATAAACATCTATTTTTATGCTTTCATAATGTATTAGGGATTAACTGTTTGCCTGTAGCTGATACCGTAACAGGTGCTACTATCCAGGTTAAGTGTGTTTAAAGCATCCACCGTCATGCTACAGAGACGAATACGTATACTTTTGTTCTATTAGAGCTGTCTGAAACGAATTGGGTTATGGGCAAGGAGTCCGGATTGAAAAAACAGATACGCTTCTTGTACCTGTTGCGTCGGTGAGGCTTTGATATTGACAATAGATGTCAAAAAGAGATATTCCTACTCGTATACCATGTCTCGGATTCCCTCAATCCATACATAGTAGGTTGTATGTCATCCATAGAACAAATTAAAGAAAAACGTTCCCCGAGAAGTATCAACGCGGGAGTTTGAGAATTGTTAATGTGTTATTATTATCACACTACGTTGATAGACTAGTTCCTGTATGATCACCGAAGTTAAGCAACGTCAGTCTGGTCAGTATCTTGATAGGTGAGTGTTTGAAAATTCCAAGTGCTGTAAACTTTGATGTGTGGTGTTGTAATGGATAAGGGCTCGGAATGGTTTATCGGAGAGCCGATATCTAATTCCAGTTGGATTTTTGTATATTCCCCTACGCACAAATACCCATTGCAAATGTATGAAACCAACACCTCTCTTCCCAGGTACGGGTTATTTGTCACTAATATCTCTAAACCGTTATTATACTATTTAAATTATTCGGACTATTGACCACATCTTCGTTGCTATTTTTTGCGACGTTTCAGGCGTTGGACGCTGCGGTATTCTTCAGGTGCTAAGAATTTCGAACCACTCGTTGGCAAATGAAGTCATCCTTTTAACATGTAAGTGATTCAAATCGTCTGTTTCACTCCCAATAATCATTAGTCATGATGCCGCCATAAACTATTTCAAACTTTTATCTTTCCAAAGGCTACAACTATATAAACAAAGAATTTCTGCCTACCACGCAGACATGACATTGGTTCATGAAATTGACTGAGATGGCCAAAATTACTTGAACAAACATGAACTTCGGTCAGTTCATTCCCATTATTGATCAAAATACCAAAGACCGTAATTGGAAAGTTTGAAAAATACAATAAAAAATTGAAGAGACTCACTTCGTTGATTCTTTTAACCCAACATTTTTTTAAAGAGTCAGTTGCAAATGTCGTAGATTATTTTAAATTTTATTATATTAATACGATACATTTAATAAGTTCCTCAACCAACATTTTGTATTCCAGCTTTACCGGCTCTTTGAATATATCCTACTAAACACTTCTAGCTACAGTTGACTGGGTTTCAGAATGAAGTCGGAGCGTGAAAAAAAACTTAGAGACTGATTATGCAATACTCGTTTTTGTTAAACTGGGCAAAAATGCTACCGAAACATAAAAAATACTGCAGATTGTTAATGAGCCGATCATCTCTTTTTCGCTGGCATGAGAAAACTTCATATATATATATATTTATTATAAATTATATTTTAGAACATGTACATAACTTCTCTATATATAATCGCTACGAAGGCGCGTCCGTTTCTGCATCGGAGTACCGATGCTTCGTCAGGCGATGTTAGAGGTATTGGCTGGGGGGTGTTGATATTGTGATATTTCGTTGACAGTTGGAATTTTTTGTGGAGAGTGTTAGTGTGTGTTGGTGTGTGTTAGCAAGATAATGTAGTCAGTCTGTGACCGTTGGAATTTATTAGTTGGTGCGGATATATTTTTATTTTTTTTTATTTTTGCAGAGTCTTTACAATCAGTGTAAGTATATATATATATATATATATATATATATATATATATATATATAATATTATTGTTAACCGTTTCTTTATAAGGAAATATTCGCTATTCATTGACGGAGCAGCCAGTACTGCTTCCCTTTGAGATTTATAAAATCATTATCGTAATGTATTTTTTTCAGGAAAATAGGTTTCTGATGTCCAGTAGCTTTTATCATTCACTTCAGTATTGACTGAAGGAAGGGTACTATCTAACCTTTTATTTGAAATGGTATGGAATATCAGAAGCATGATTTTGTCATTATTTTCTCTTTGAGTTACATATGATATCCATTTTAGTTGTTGGCGCTGTTAAAAATCTTCGAGTGATGTGCTTTCTCTTTTCTAGATTTATTTTTATTCTTTAATGCCAGTTATCCTGTTTCTAAGAAGAGTGGCCCTCACTAAGACTTAGAGGCTTGATTCGCTTGAAATAATATTTAACCATTCAAATGATGAAGACATTGTATTCAGCTGTGAAACTGCCAAGCGATTTGCAAATTTTACTGCACAATCAGCAGGTCCGAGCCAATGACTATTGGGAGTTTTTACTCCCTGTGTGCCATGAATATGTATTTTCAAATTTCTGGTCATTCTTGATTGACTAAAACATCACTTACCACAGTGTGTCCACGTTGATTTCAATGAATCACATATCATGTGATTGACAAACATTTGCTTAGGATAAAGAGATGTGATATATATATATATATATATATATATATATATAAACAATGAATTGCGACACAGAAATTTCTGCGTTTCGAGATTTCTATCTCGTGGTCAGGCAATGTTTGGTGTTAGTTGTGAAAATGATTTTAGCAAATAACCCCAAACCACTGAAGACGAGACAGAAATATCGCAACATACAAATTTTCGTTTCGCAATTGAGTGTTAATTTATTATTATATGATTATATTTTTTTCTACAATATTTATTGTATTGAGCACTTTTACACAAAAGGAAATGCCACAGAACTCAAAATCATAAAACATTGGATCATCCTTACCTGGATATATATATATATATATATATATATATATATATATATACACTAGCAGTATAGCCCGGCGTTTCTCGGTTGTAATGAAAGCTTTATAACTAATCCATGGTCCTGGAGCTCAGACTCTTTGGACATTGGCACGAAAGACTAAAAAGCAATAGTTGTTTCCAGTTAAAGCGAAACCGTAGACTAAAAGAAAAATGAATGGATGTAAGTCAAATTTTGATTACCTGATATCGATATGAAATCAGTTTTTTCGTCGTAAACTGAATTTTGAAGGATAAATAAGTTCTATGAGTAAATGGTATCATGGCTAAGACTAAGAACTACAATTATACCTACTTAGAGCCAAACCCGAAGCAAAAACTAAAATATAGAGACTTAAAAAATACAGACATACAGGCAGATAAACAGACACACACACACAAACATCTTGCCTTTTATATATATATATATATCTTATCGATTTTCTGCACTATTGTAAGAACTGCAACCTTGAAACTTCTGAATATCGTTTCTTATGTTTTTGTCTATGAGTGTATCAAATTTGATTAAAATCGGACCACTCCTTCTATAACCCGATTTTTTCGATTATCGATTTTCTATGTTTATCGGGAGTACTTCGACACAAAACCTAAGAACACTCGAAGACGCTTATAGTACAACTGTGTAAATTTTCAAGAAAATCGGTTCAGCCGTTTTGGAGTCTATAGGTAACGGACACACACACACAGACACACACACACACACAAAGTTACATTTATAAATAAGTTTAGATTATATATATATATATATATAAAGACATATATATATATGAATAAATATACATATATATGAGAGAATATTATATATATATATATATATATATATATATATATATATATATGTCTATATTTATAGAGAAATAGAGAGTATATATATATAGAGAGAGAGACAACTGACAAACTGACAGAGGCATACACGCATGCACACACACATATATGTGTGTGTGTGTGTGTGTGTGTGTGTGTGTGTGTGTGTGTGTGACAAAGATGTAGTTGTAAAATATGCTATATGTTTGGGTAAAAGTGATCAATATCAAATATAAAGCGTATGTCAGTATACAAGTGAAGACTGAGATCAACACCAAGCAAAGGGATAGTCCTGAGGATTGCGTTTGTACATCAAACAGACTGTTACCGACTGGTGTTGACTGCAGGGTCCACCTTTATATATATATATATATATATATATATATATATATATATAACTGAGTCGATGAGTGAAGACATCATAATTGTTTCCTTACGAACTTTGAAATGGGCATGAAACTGCTCAGTTAAAGTGACAAATTTTTGGACTAAAAATATCAACGCTCTATCTTTACTTCGATATCGAGAACTTTACGATAAAAAAATCTATTTGCCAAAATATTTTTTATCAGTAAAACAAATGAAAAGACAACAATCTTGGCGCCCAAAACTATCACAACACAACTTATATATTTATACATTTGAGTATCCATTAAAAGTAATGTTCAAACAAATAAATATAAATAAATATATTGGTTAATACCATTTTGTAACTTTTCGTGACAATTTCGTAATATAATCTTTATTTACGTTTATGTACATTAGGATACTAATAAGAGCAGACATGAATGTTCTAAAGAAAATGTGTATTTATATGGCTCAATTCAACTCGAATGTTAAGACATGTTAGATCTAATGGCGCCATATGGCAGTTACAGGTTCAGTCAATATATATATATATATATATATATATATATATATAGAGAGAGAGAGAGAGAGAGAGAGATAGAGAGATAGAGAATGACTTAAATAAATTGATTGGCATTGATATATAAAATCCGTTTAAAATTATCATGCAAATCACATAAAGCCCAGTTAATCGAATTTGCTTTAGACGCCCAAATTAAACTTCAGTTAACGTTTTATTAAAATTATTGTATTTCTCATAAAAAAAATGCAGTTCGAAGTTATTATGAAAAACCAGAAAATCACTATTTTTTAATAACAATGTAATCAAATCATGAACAACTGATCAACCCCAATAACAGTGCAGATAACAAACATATATGAAACAATTTTTAAGCATTTCCATTTTAATATAGTGACACATTTTAAGTTATTACCCATTGATTTTGGTAAATTTTGTACTTTAACGGGTTCCGTTTCCGATAGGGTATATTTAATTGCTTCCCGTAGGTCTGTTTACTACTTTTACTACCTTTATATAATTTCATATTCAGAAGTGACCATAGATTTTCTATCAAAATCGGATCGAGACTTGCTAACCATTCTTATTTCCTGTAAAACTTTTACGATCAGAAAATTAATTAGTAGCCTTAGATAAACAAGAAGGAGCATTTTGTGCATTAATACAGATACCAATTTGAAACCGTGAGGTTGAGAATGTCTGGTTCATGCAATCGCAATCGTTAATCCTGTTTAGTTTAACACATTCATCGACTTTGAATGGTTCAATAACTGTTTGGTCAACAATCCAAGTCTATATTACCAAACTGCCGTCTCCCAGTTGCCTTCTTTTAGCCACAGGTAAAACTGTATATGATAAGATCCATCCTTTGGCCCATCCATCAGGTTCCTCGAATGTCACCCGGGATTCGACCGTGGAAATTACTTTAGAAAAGTCAATTTTTATGTATTTCTTGCCCAGTTTTGACGCTTTAAATTATTTGCTTATTTGAGAAGTGTTTGCCTGGGGGATTTCTTTATAGATCCCAATTCGGAAAGTATTTTACACCTTTTTCCTTCTTGATTCCATCAATTCCAGCCTGTTTAAAGGTCTGTGGTTGTTTTATTATCTCGCAATGTTTTACTTTCCACTCAAGAAGACATGTTTTTAAAGCATTTTACTTTGCTTTTATTTCTCAACTTATATTTGAAACAGCCATCATTGGAGTTTTATGATCACTGCTAAGCTCCTATAATATATCCAATATGTACATTCCCTCATTCAGGAACTCTGCAATTTTCTTTTCAGCACAGTTTTAGATCCTTTCCATTAGCCATGTTACAACGTATATATTATTTATTAATGTAAAATACATTAATTATGACACATGGTCAAAAGGGAAAACTGAGTAGCGCTGTTCAACATTGACTATCCTAGACCAAGCTAATCAGATTCATGACCCATTTACACATAACAAATAACGCATGCCCTCACAAGAATTCATCTGTTACTATCTGATCCTCCATATGCCGCAATACCACATCTTCACATGGAACCTAGTAAAAAATCCATGACATAAAAATTTCTTGCATCCTCATATATATATAATGATTATAAAATGCGTAGGGGAAGGGAGGAACCCAGAAAATGAAACTAAAATGTGTTTCAATATATATTATAGAGAAAAAGAAAAGTTTTATTAGATTTCTGAGGCCTTAAAATAATTTTACTTTAATCTGCACATCTTCAGATTGTAATTTTTAAAATAAATTCAATAACTAAAACCTGATGAAACTAGCTAAAACATTATTCAAGCTTTGCTTCCCCACTGGAGCGAGATGTGACACAAGGTCAGTTTTTACTATGGTGAACCTGAGCGCGTACAATCAGGCTATTGGTCAAAGATTACCCAGCCCTCACTGAGTATCCAACTGGTCTTATCTGATGGGGATTTAATCTACTCCACCAATGTGAGAGTTGCGAAACAAGGTCAGTTTTTAACGTGGGTAACCTGAGCGCGTACGCTGAAGCCATTGGTCAAAGATTACCCACTTTCCGCTTACGCGGTAACTGGGTACCAAACTGTTCTTATCTGGTCAAATCTTGTCATAGATGGTCAGAACTGGTCATGTGCCTCCCAGCCAAAATACCGGCGATATTTACTCTAGGTACTGGTCAAAACATTATTTACCAGGTACTGGTCAAAACATTACCTATCCACCGCGGTGGATAGGTGCAAAACCGGTCTAAACTGGTCTTATTCGGTCTTATTGTGGTGACCCCAGCGAGAAGGTCGGGGAGCGATGAAGCTTTGCTTTGATGTCTAAAGTAACAATTCAAAATTTGATAGAATTGTTCAAAGCAAATTCGAGTTATTGAACTTTTTGTTTGCATAATAGCTTCGGATAAACTCCAAATACAAATGTTTACACAACTTTTTAATGAAAGATAAATGGAAAACAAGAATCCTTAAACTAGTGGATAAAGAACAGAAATCAAACCAAAAATGCAAAGCTAAGGATAAAACAAAAATGTAAGTGCTATCTCCTCTTGCGTCAAATTGCCGAACTCGTATGTCTTAAGAATTTCAGTCAATATGTGTTTTTCAGACTGATACATGCCAAGACTACTGGAGAAATATGTGTTTTTATTGTCCTTTTTACTACTTGCCAGCTAACACTAAAGAACATATTCTGTCATGCTATTTGACCCGTAGTTGCAAGAAGATTAATTAATATCTTTCTCAATATATTTATGCGGAAGTAAATTGAGATAAACTTCAAAGTCGGCCTGCAAACTTCACTTTCAAGCCTTCAATCATTACACTAGCGGCCTATTCTAAGCAAAGGTGATAACTTTAAAGAAAAACCATAAGAAATAAGTCATATAACGATAGATTGGAGAAACAATGCACGAAAAAACATAGTAACTCTAACAGAAAAAGAGACGTTAACGTACATTATGGATGACACTTCAGGACAGTCGACACCGAAAGTAAACTGTGCCAAACTAATAAAAGCCGAAGAAAAATAATGTCTTTCTGTTTTGATCTTCTTTTCACATCATATTGTTTTCTTGGCATCACCAACGGAAATTAAGGGAGAAGTTGGCAGAAATGAGTAAAAAAAAAAGTTTGGTGATTATAGTTAAAACTGTGGGGACATGGGTTCGCCTTAGAGTGGCTAGAATAAACACAAAGTCAAGTGGGCTCTAAATCCTTTCACCTGTACCCAGATTTTCATTAACTAGCACTAAATCTAAACTTATTTATAAATGGAACTTTGTCTGCGTATCTGTGTGTGTGTGTGTGTGTGTCCGTTAACTATACACTCCAAAAATGCTGAACCGATTTTCATGAAAATTTACACAGTTGTACTATAAGCGTCTGCGAGTGTTCTTAGCTATGTTTTGTGTCGAGGTACCCCCGATAAATATCGAAAAACGATAATCGAAAAAGTCGGGTTATAGAAGGAGTGGTCCGATTTTAATCAAATTTGATACACTCATAGACAAAGACATAAAAAACGATATTCAGAAGTTTCAAAGTTGTAGTTCTTACAATAGTGCAGAAAATCGATAATATATATATATATATATATATATATATATATATATATAACAGGCAATATGTTTGTGTGTGTGTCAGTTTATCTGTCTGTATGTCCTTTATACAAATCCACAATTTCTATCCGATTCTCACCAAACTTCACACAAATATTCTTTAGGCTTCTGGTCAGGTCATGGGTGACTTATGTTTCCCAATTTCTCCCCAATATTGAAACTGGATACCCTGATATTCGATCAGGTCTGATCAAGATCAGGATTTCAGCCGTTTTGTCGTGGTTCTTGCTTCAGAATCTGCTCTAACTTGGTAAAATTATAGTTTTTAGACTTAAACATTGGTAGATCTTCTCAGACGACTCATTTTCCCTGATATCGGAAATCGATACCCCGATATTGTTTTTTAGTCTTTCGTGCCAACGTCCAAAAAGTCTGAGCTCCATGACCTTCGATTAGTTTTAAAGCTTTTATTACACCCGAGCAACGCCGGGCTATACTGCTAGTTCTAGATAAAAGGGCTACCGAGTAATCCCCCTCTATCCACAAGTATGGGTAAATGAAATGAAACAAATAAAAAAATAACTGAAAACTATCCTGATGAAGTTTCACTCTGTTGGAAGGTAAGAAATTCCAGTTGTTGGCCAATCAAAGGAAGTCCACCGTTAGACATTAAGAAAATATTTAGAATCAGATGTCATCCAAAGGGGATAGGGGGTGTCAGATACGATCCTGTGTGTCACCTTCGTACTGGTAGACCGTCTTAGATGCATTGGTGAATAAATAACTCATTACACTGAAAACAGATTTTCTTTTCCACTATGTTTTCGTTTGTTGATCGCTATCCTCAATCGCGTATTCCACGTTGTTTCAGATTGCATCGGCATGACTGACATATTCTGATGTTAATCTTTGCGCCTACTCTTGCTGGCTTATAGCATGTTGGAAAAGAACTCTTGGAGATTTCCCGCTGTAGATTGCCACTTTTTTTTCAGTGATAGACTGCTTTCCAATCAAGACTGTATAACCCAGTGTTTCCTGCTTTTAAACCTCTCCCAGCTAGTTTTGAGTTCAAAGTTTCATTCTCCTAGATCCGATATGTCCTGCTATTTTCTCAAGAGATGGATTCATACTTTTCCCAGGAGTATTAGCACGTAAGTTAATATGATTATTACGACTGGAGTTCGAACTCAGTTATTTGATTCTGAAATTCGATCCAGTATTCATTGCTCCACGATTTTGTGTTTGTTTTTTTTGGGGGGGGGTATTTATTTTTTTCAAATTTTGTGCATATCGACGCAAACGAGAATCGAAGCCTGTTGGGATTATGCCGCCTACTCAGTGAAAGACTGACCAAATTTTTAAAAATAAATTTCAATTTGAACAATGATTAATCTCAATTCAAAGCACGCTTGCTTATTAGTCCCGGGTCTGACGGTATATTACATCCGGCAATAAGAACGAAGAAATGTTTGGATATACAATTAAAAATATTTTTTTATGTACCTTGCCTTTTCAGGGTGTGGTCGATCATGGCCCTCCACAAATTCTTATCCCTTGAAGCACGTAGTAACATTTGTTTATTTCTTGTTGCTCTCGCATCCCATTCTATTATGCATTAACAAAAGCTTCTAAGGTAGGTGGTTAGATGTCCTGTCTCTTTTGACTTTGATATGTGCTGGAAGTGTCGAATTCTCCAAAGCCACTTTCATCATTGTGTGCTAAATATATTTCAATTTTCTGTTTCTGATTCTGAGTATAAGTGTCCTTTTTGTTTCCATCTTCGTTCGTTGTTTAGGCACTGCATTAAAAGAATTCTTAGCATCCTTCTGTAAAACCACATTTCTGATGCCTCCAGTTTTCTCTTCATCTGTGAGAAGATTGTCAAGCATTCACTAGCTTACGGTTATATCACATTGAAACCCTGATCCCCGTATGATTATCGTAGGTAAACAATGTCGAACCTGGTCAGTACTTAGATGTGTGGCTGGTAAGTAATACCAGCTGTTATAAGAGTCGACATGCGGGCGTAATGCATAATGGTTCGGAATATTTAATCGGTCTAAGGATATCATGGACCGAGCATGTGAACAATGATGAGGTGTTGGAAAGAATGGCAACAAAAAGAAAATTCATAGTGAGCATCAGGAAGAGACAACTGATGTTCCTGGGACATGAAATGAGGAAGGAGGGTTTGGAGAACCTGATAGTGACAGGCCAGATAGAAGGGAAAATAGACAGAGGAAATCAGCGGATAATATATTTGAAGGGCTTGATCAGGTGGATGACGGAACGGGGGTTGCGAGTTGTAACAAGAGCAAACATACTAAGAGCCACCAGGTATAGGAGACGTGGAAAGCCATGATCGTTTACGTCCTGAAAAGACAGGGGACATAGAATAAGAAGAAGAACTGACTTCTATTTCCTGTTAGTCTCGTTATATTCACATTAAAATACCTTATGGGGGGTAATAATCCACCTGTCCTCCCCGCTCCTTACAATTATAGTTCAATTAGTAATTGGAGTAGATAAACTAAACTATCGCCCGGTTCACACTCCACCCACGTCTATTGAACAGGTCTAGAGGCTCATCCCTTGTTCCCTGTTTAGGATGTGGTTTCCGGTTTTCTCTTTCCAATCTTTTACTCTTTTCCATTCTTTTTTTTTTCAATTGGAGTAGATAGACTAAACTATCGCCCGGTTCACACTCCACCCACGTCTATTGAACAGGTCTAGAGGCTCATCCCTTGTTCACTGTTTAGGATGTGGTTTCCGGTTTTCTCTTTCCAATCTTTTACTCTTTTCCATTTTTTTTTTTTTTTCAATTGGAGTAGATTAACTAAACTATCGCCCGGTTCACACTCCACCCACGTCTATTGAACAGGTCTAGAGGCTCATCCCTTGTTCCCTGTTTAGGATGTGGTTTCCGATTTTCTCTTTTCCAATCTTACTCTTACGTAGCCCCCTGCGCATCAGTGGTGTTACCGCCTTGCTTGGAGTGATATGATTTTTTAAAAAAAGTTGTATCAGTAAATCATTCTTATCTCCAAAAAGAATTCTTAAGAACTAAAAATATTTTCTGGCTTTAAATAGACTTGAAAGTGTTGATAAGTCGTAGGAAAATCAATCTAGTATTTAAAAGCTTCAATTCTGAATCACAGGAGCTTAACTTAACTCTTGTATTTCTTTTTTTTTTTATACAATTTATGGACCAGCAAGTTTTAAATAGAAAGAAGTAAATGGGAATAAAAGTCTAACTGCCCCCGAAGAGTCAGTCACGTGATATGAAAACCTTATTACGATTGGTTGCTGCTAGATTACTCGTGACAATTAAGTTGGACGATGGACACAATAGGGAAATTTATTGTGTAAGGAAAGAGAAGGTTGGCGATGTTTAGCGAGGAAGACAAAGTCGGAAAAACAGGAATTGCTTTTAAATGATAGGCGACGGGGAAGAATTAAAAGAAGACAGAAACTGAATGGCTTAAACATTGGAAAGAAAGTCAAGAAATATAAAAAAAAAAAAGTGCGAAAATGGACAGAAAAGAAAACTCCAGAAATCGGAAGAGAAATGCGAAAAAGAGGGAATGCGAAAATAAAAAGATTTCGCAAGGTAACGGAACGGGATAGAATTTAAAATCATTAGATTCGGGGGCGGAATTAAATTGTAAAAGGTGGTGAGGGATAAAGAACGAAAGGAATAACAGTGAAAGTTTTAGCAAAATAAGAACAAAAAGATGCAGTAAATGAGTCTTTAAAGAATAATTACAAAAACAGAAAAGGGTTGAAAACGTTCATCTCAGCAAACAGTGAACGGAAACGAAAACAATGAAAGAAAAAATCGAAAATAATACAAAATGAAAATAAGCAACGTCACATAAAAATGGCGTATTTCTTACTAGAGAATGTATAAGACAAAAAAGATAAGCTTAAAACTCAGAACTGGGGAAAAAGACCAAGGAAAAGAATTTAGACGTTATTAGAGATTCGGACGTGAAACATGCCCAACAATCTTCAAATTCAACATTCAGTACCTCCTAATCGTAGCCTTGTGGCAGGGTAAAATAAACCTTTACTATGGCTTGCTATGGTAGCCTAGCTGTTTGCCTGTATCCTTTCGATTACCATTCCTTGACGCTCAGATCAATGTAAAAGGCCAACATTTCAAATGTTCATTTACACCGCCATCTTTAGCTTTCTGATTCTCATTTCTTTACAGGCCTCATGCCATACTGAATCAAGCTTTGTAAATATATTTGCATAAATGATGAAAAGCTGAAGTAAAATTATGGAAGAAAGATATGGCGGAAGAGGGTCAGGAACGAAGAGGGATAGAAACATATACAAAGGTAAACAACACGGATAGTTTTTAATGAGAACAAGGAGAAAGAGAATGAAATAGAAAACCATAAATTGGAAGAAAAACAAAGAAGAGAAAGATAGAGTGAAGTGTAAGATTGAAAAAGAAAAAAGGTTGTAAAAAAGGCGCGTCACAATGCAGAAAAGAAAATACTATTAGAGAAAGAACATCAAAAAATAAAGCAGATAATAACGAATAAAAACAAAAACAACAAAGACAAAACGCTGGTGGATTAGCATAGACAATGAATCACACAAAAGCCTTGCTTAGTGTTACCCACCGAATAAAAGGGTAGTGTCTCAATGACAAGACAAGCAGAAAACCCGGCTTTTCATTGGACACACAATGATTGTGAATTTGAATGGGCAGCTTTTTGTTTTCTTTTCTTTTTTATTCTTTTACCATTTTCTTCTATAGATCATTAGACAGAAATCTGTATTAATAGCCACAAGGGGAAGAGAGTCTTTCTTTATAGAAAAGACTGTTAAAACATGTGAAAGAAACGTCCATGTGGGTGTGTAAAATTGGATTCTATTCTATTCTCTAATAAAATTGTCCATGATCATCTACGTATATGGGAGTGTGTACATGTGTTTCTGTGTTATGACTATGTGTATATAGGTGTATGCAAATTTTAATGAGTAAATGCATGTGCTTCATGACAATAAGTACAAATGTGCAATAAAAGTTTATGGCTAAATATTTTGATTTAATGTTATTAGATAGATAGATAGATAGATAGATAGATAGATAGATAGATAGATAGATAGATAGATTATATATATATAAATATATATATTATATATATATATATATTATATATATATGAATATAAATATATGTACGTATGTATGTATGTACATTCTTACTATTGTAGAAAATAATAAAAACATTTTTGCTACACAAGAGCTGTCGTGTTTCGGTGCTATGTTCAGCACCTCATCAAGCTACTACCAAGATCTCTCTCTCTCTCTCTCTCTCTCTCTCTATCTCTCTCTCTCTCTTTATATATATATATATATATATATATATATATATATATATATGGGAAAAACTACTAAAAAGTTGTAAGTTTTAAAATGTATTTTTCTGACAGTATTTATTTATTTCTGTTATTATATTTGATATTTCAGACCGTCCTCGGCCTTTCACCAGAAACAAATGATTTTAAAATTTAAATTAGAAACGTATTTCGCGAGAGCGTTTGTGGAGAGATTGTTTACATCACGTGACGCAGAAAGTGACAGATTTTTTTAAGTATTTGTAAACGTAAACCGATCTTTAATAATACTTATAAATTTTGTTTTAGAGAAAAACTTTTTAAAGTGTATCTAAAAAATGTTTAGCTATTGAAATATTTATAAAGATTCAAAACACCTAAGTCACTATTTAACCCTAGCCTGTGTGTATTTAATTTTAAAATCCAGTATTTTTCTTTCTTTCTGCGTGAGTGTGTAGAACTAAAATCGGAGTCTATTAGTAAACATTTGCAGTTTTCTAATGTTGTCCCGGTTGATTAAAGTGTTGGGCTATGGGGGAATATTGGTTGTTCTGGCGTATGCTAAGTTTATGATTATTGAAACGGAATCTAAAGCTATTTCCAGATTCACCAATATATCCACTATTTGGACATATTGAACAGAAGAGAAAATATATAATGTTTTGGCTGTATATAGTGTTGTGTTGTGATGAGAATTAGTTCAAAGATTGCTGTTATTTCAGTGGTTTACTGACAAAAAGATATTTTTTCATGCATGTTTTTGTCGTAAAGTGCTTGATATCATGATTAATAGGATTATTGAGGAGAAGTTGTTCACTTAACTGAGCAGAATTATTCTGTATTCAAAGTTTTGTAAAGGCATAATTCTGCCCAGTTAATTGAAAAACTCCTCAACATTAATCTGATAGATAGATAGATAGATAGATAGATAGATAGATAGATAGATAGATAGATAGATAGATAGGTGTACCGTAAATTACGGCGTAAAAAATATTTACAAAACTAGGAGTCGACTTATGGCATAAATCAAATGCAAACGTTTACCATCAAGTAAAAAACCAATTGGACTGTACTTCTAACAATTAGCGTACACTACTTACCCTGCAACTCTCAGGACACCACAAATATATCCCGCCAAAACGTGTGTTTGATGAACGTATTTGACATTCACACCGAATGTATATAAAGTAATAAAATATTAACTCAAATTCAGTATTCTGTTCACGATACAGCACGCATCACGCCCAACAGTTGGTACACTATATGTAACCACTAACCGAAGCGCCGTTTAACTTAGGTAGCCATTCAGAGAACTAATTATGGTATGTCTGTCATCTGCGGAATTTCATGATAGTAATGATTTTATGATACATAATGGCATTTTATTGAATATACACATACCACAAATGCACAATTACTGAGCAATTATTTTAAAGGTTACTTAAAAGTTACCATATTGCTTTCATGATTAAAACTACGTACCTCCACTAAAGGATGTGCGTTGTGGTACAGTGGATAGCGGCTCCGAACGAGAAACCGGGGAGCCGAGTTCGAATTCCAGTTGAATCCATTGTATTCACTTACGCGCAAATACCCTTGGGAAAGGTATTAATCCGTCTCTTCCTTCCAGTTATGGGTTAAATAGCAGGACAGATTGGGTTCTATAGCCTTGGTCGGCAACCAGTCTACCTCAGAAAGCAATGGCAACCTACTGCGGGATAATCTCCTGCCCAGTCAGTCATGTCTCTTTCGAGACATGATCGCCCAAGCGTGTATCACGTATGGCACTTTAACTGACTAACTGACTGACCTCCACTAATTCGCTAAAAAGAAAAAGCAACATATCATAATGCAAAAGCCACAAAACCTAATAAAAACAAAGTTTTATCGTAAAAATTACGATAATCATTTAGAGCACGATCGAACTTTTGGTTAAAAATCTTGTTCTTACTTGCATCAGTGAAAGTCAAAAATTAGTAAAATAGATTTAGAAATGTATGCGATCCAAACTCATTGTTTTGGAAAAGTCAAATAATTGTCAAATTTTAATTAAATATTCAAGACGCAAATTAATTAAATTTTTGAAATTTTTTTTGTACTCTTTGGTAGAGTATTTCTTTTTTTTTTCATGTTTGCATTTATATTAATTTTTGTTTTTATAAATAAAATATTTTAAGAAAACTATTAAATTTTTTGAATAATGAATTCTTAAAATACTGTTTAAAATGTTATTAACATTTTCGGTAGAATAATTCATTAATTTTAAAAATCATTTAAAATTCTGTATTAATTTCAGCCATTTAGATGATGTTATGAAATAAATTATATATACTTATAAATCGAAAATCTAACTACAACGGAATTCTTCTTCGGTATTTCTGCTCAACTTTTGCAGTCTGTCTTACCTTCCTGGTATGTTGATTTGCGATTTTTATTTTTATTTTTTTGCCTGTTTAATTTTTGTCTTTAATTTGTCTGAATTTTTTAACATGGGTAGTTTTTTTGCTATTGTAAATAATTTTTGCGTTTAAATCTCGTTTCGACTTATACTAAGTTAAAACTTAATTTTATTATTATTATTATTATTATTATTATTATTATTATTGGAGTAGATAGTACCCACCATCACCCAGTTTTACACTCTACTCCCTTCTTTTGAGCAGGAGTGGAGGTAATCGCCTTGTTTCTTGTTTAGGAAGGGGTTTCCGGTACACTTTCCTTCGACTTCGGTCGTGGTTTCCGGCTTTCTCTTTTCCAATCTTTTCACTTTTCCTTTTTGTTTATTTTTTTTTCAATTGGAGTAGATAGACTGAACTATCGCCCTGTTCACACTCCACCCACGTCTATTGAACAGGTGTAGAGGCTCATCCCTTGTTTCCTGTTTAGGATGTGGTTTCCGGCTTTCTCTTTTCCAATCTTTTCACTTTTCCTTTTTGTTTATTTTTTTTCAATTGGAGTAGATAGACTGAACTATCGCCCGGTTCACACTCCACCCACGTCTATTGAACAGGTGTAGAGGCTCATCCCTTGTTCCCTGTTTAGGATATGGTTTCCGGCTTTCTCTTTTCCAATCTTTTCACTCTTACGTAGCCCCCTGCACACCAGTGGCCTTACCGCCTTGCCCGGGGTGATATGATAAAAAAAAAAAATTAAACACTAATATGTTTAAAAAATTATCTTCTTTGTATGTGTGTAAACGTGCTGAGTGTGCGTTGTGGTGCAATGGATATCGACTCGGAGAGACAAATCGGTGGAGCGAGTTCGAATTCCAGTTGAATTCCTTGCATTCACTTACGCGCAAATATCCTTGGGAAAGGTATTAATCCGTCTCTCCCCTCAGTTATGAGTTAAATAATAGGATAGATTGGGTTCTGTAGCCTTGGTTGGCAACCAGTGTACCTCAGAAAGCAATGACAACCTATCGCGGGATAATCTCCTGCTTAGTCAGTTATGTCTCTTTCGAGACATGATCGCTCAAGCGTATATCATGCATGGCACTTAACTGACTGACTGTAAACGTGCTGATTTTTTATGGATAGGGACGACCACATAAAAGAAATTATCAGGAAATAATGACATATTTAGAAAAAAATCTCTATAATCTAGTAAATAATAATTTAGTAAATTTAAAGCCAAGGAAAATATAATTCAATAAGCATTAGATTATAGAGATTTTTTTCTAAATTTTCAATTACTGGATGCTTAGAAATTATATAAAAAAGAAATTTATGTCATTATTTTCAATTATGTTTCACAGATAAAGTCCCTACAGAACAATATCAGCTTTGTCATCACACAGTGAACACGTAAAACATTAAAAAACAGTTAGTGTCAGGTTGAAATTTAATTGCTACGATATTTAAAATAATATGTGTTTAACATCAGGTTTATTGTACTTTAAATCAGCTAATATTCCTTAAATAAAGTTTCAAAAAGTATATATACCTTCGGAATATTTTTTTAATAGGGGGAATTACGAATTACATTGCAATAAAAGCGGGCTAAAAAGCAATTTTTTAAAAATTTTTTTGAAGAAAAATTTATTCGAATCAATCTAAATTAGTTTTGAAATACAGCGAAGTATTTTTTATTGGAAATATTAGATTTAATCTATTTACTTAAAATCAAAAATAAACTAAAACACGTGTACCTATACATACACACACACACACACGCACACTCACACACATATATATAAGCATGAATTCATATGGAGATTTTGTTGACTATGATGGACTAGGAATATTTTCTATTTCTTTTTAAATTCTTGTGTCCTTACAATTTTTTTCTTCTGATAACCAAGTTGGTGAGAAATTTTTCTAATGCATATATATTAAACAATATCGCGTTGTTAAAATGAAGAATCTCTTTAAAACCAAATCTAAATAACATATTCTTTTCAAATGTATCCAACGTGACTTGAATTGAGTTTACGTTTGGAGACTTAAAAAGTGCCAACAGAAACCAAATCATTACTACTTTTACAAATTACAATATAGGTAACAATATAAATATGCCCACAACCATTGTCACCACAAATATTGAAAATGACTAATGAATTAGCCGTGTGCTGTTTCTTGCTTTATTTTCCAAGCTCAACACACACACACACACACACACACACACACACACACACACACACACACACACACACACACACACACACACACACACACACACACAATAAAATTAATTCCCACCACGTGTGTCTCTAAAAATACAATTGCGCGGGCATTCACCCCTTACCAAACCCTTTGGGATCAAAAACAAGAACGACACACCCAAAAGCACGGACGTAGTTGAAAACACGCCACATGATCAAAAATATGAATTTTGACCAATCTGGGCTCGATAAAAAAACATATTTCTCGATTTCCAGGAGCCTCACCATGAATATAAAAAAGCAATAGAAACTTTCTTCACCAGAGAGAGGAACGGGCAGCTCGGAGCACACGTAGAGAGAGAATACAGCAGCTCACACAACAGACCGTACCACGCATCAATAAACATTATTTCACCCTCTCTTTATCTCATCTCGCTCGCAACACATAGTCCCTTCCTTTCCCTCTCACACTCCCAATTCCTTTCTTTCTTCCATTCTTCATCTTTATACGGACTACTACATTTTGTATAAAAAAATATTTATTTTATTTTATTTTTTACGAAAATAAACAAAAAATTTATTTTGCTTTATTTGTAGTGTATTTTCTTTTTTATTTATTGTTTGGGGGAATTATACAAGCCCCTACAGCCGAAAGTGCTTGGGACACTAAACGATATAGATATTTAACATCTATAAATAATTGAAAATATTTTTTGTCCGAAGTCATGTCAGGTTATGTGATCTTTAATCCGAGAACCGCTGTCCATCCTACAAGTCCTTATAAGTGTTACTCCTTAACTTCTTCATAAACGACCGTATTCAGTAAGTGGCTCTTGAAAAACAGCATAAAAATATCTATAATTATAAACCGTCCTACAACTGGAATCACGTGACTCTATTACATGCACATTTCAATGTAAATTAATTATGACTTTAAAACGAATCATGATGCAAATTAATTAAAACTTTTTTTTTTAATTAATAACATTGTTTTTTAAATGAATAGCGTTATTTAAAATTACAAAATATTGACGGTTATTTATAGATTTTAACAAGATGTGCAACTGCTTATAAACAAACTGGAAAAGTAATGAAAAATAGACAGACTATTCCTTTACGATATATATATATATATATATATATATATATATATATATATATATATATATATGTCTAAACTTATTTATAAATGGAACTTTGTCTGTGTGTGTGTGTCTGTGTCTGTGTCCGTTACCTATAGACTCCAAAACGGCTAAACCAATTTCCTTGAAGATTTACACAGTTGTACTATAAGCGTCTGCGAGTATTCTTAGCTAGGTTTTGTGTTGAGGCACCCCCGATAAATATCGAAAATCGATAATTAAAAAAATCGGGTTATAGAAGGAGTGGTCCGTTTTTAATCAAATTTCATACACTCATAGACAAAGACATAAGAAACGATATTCAGAAGTTTCAAGGTTGCAGTTCTTACAATAGTGCAGAAAATCGATTATATATATATATATATATATATATATATATATATATATATGTAAGGCAAGATGTTTGTGCGTGTGTCTGTTTATCTGCCTGTATGTCTGCAATTTTTTTAGCCCTTTTATTTTAGTTTTTACTTCGGGTTTGGATTTAAGTAGGTATAATTATCGTTTTTAGTCTCAGCCATGATGCCATTTACCCAGAGGACTTATTTAGCCTTCAAAATACAGTTTATGACGAAAAAACGTATTTGATATCGATAGCAGGAAATCAAAATTTGACTTACATCCATTCAGTTTTCTTTCAGTCTACGGTTTCGCTTTAACTGGAAACAACTATTGCTTTTTAGTCTTTTGTGCCAACGTCCAAAGACTCTGAGCTCCAGGACCATGGATTAGTTTTAATGCTTTCATATACTGCTAGTATATATATGCATCAATAAATATACACATTACTCTACGTCTATAGCACGACTCAGAGTTTTCATGCACTATGCATTCATCAGGTGCTTACAATGAACCGATCGTTGCGCGATTTAAATTTTTTGGTTTTTCACGTTGTTCATGGTAGTTATATATTGTAATGCTGAGCGGATATTTTTTTAATTGTATAAGTTAATTTGATTTAGAGATTTAGAGTGAAATTTAAACATAAAATAGGAAAGCAAAATATTAAAAGTTAAATTAGAATTTAAAATAAATTAATAGGTATAGCATCGTTTATATATTTTGCGCCTCTGGCATATATAATACAAATATTCTTTTAAAATTTCAACAGCTGAAATTCGCAATGATCTTGATATTAATTTACTATGATTGTCACAGAATTGATATAACGTATAATGAATATGGTTGCTTCTCTATAATTAGTGCACACCTCGAAAATTATCAAAGGCGGCATACATTGAAAATTCACCAAAATATTAATATTACATCTATTACAAGAGGTACCCAGCGTTAACACATCTGCGCAAAGGGATTATACGAACCTAGCAGGATTAAAATGCTCATTCATGGTACCCATATTTGAGAATAAATCAAGTAATGGCATTACTCGAAATTGGATCGTACTCATCATGTCAGACCACTATATGAGTGATACTTGTTAATACAAGTATCACTCATATAGTATCCGAGTACTATCTATCTCATGAAATTATCAGCGATTAAACCAGTTACTCTACCAGGCTTTTCTGTTGAGGCGAGTGGCAGAGCATTCTTCTTCTTCTTCTATGTGCCCTGTCCCTTCAGGACGTAGGCGATCATGGCTCTCCACGTCTCCCTATCCCTTGTGGCTCTTAGTATGTTTGCTCCTGTTGCTCCTGGCAACCCCCGTTCCGTCATCCACCTGATCAGTCCCTGCAAATATGTTATCCGCTGCCTTCCTCTGTCTCTCCTTCCTTCTATCTGTCCAGTCAGTATCAGGTTCTCCAGGCTCTCCTTCCTCATTGCATGTCCCAGGAACTTCAGTTGTCTCTTCCTGACGCTCAGCATCAATTTCCTTTTTGTTGCCATTCTTTCTAACACCTCGTCGTTGCTTGTATGCTCAGTCCACGATATCCGTAGCATCCTTCTGTAGAACTACATTTCGGCCGCTTCCAGTTTTGTCCTCATTTTCAATGATATTGTCCAGCATTCACAGCTGTATTGAAGAACTGATATCACGTAGCAGTCTAGAACTCTTTTCTTCGTTTCTATTGAGATTTTCCTGTGTGTTAGTATTTTGCTCATCTTCTGGAACGCGTCCTTTACCATGCCAATTCGCCTCAGAGCATTCAGAAGGATTAAAAACAAAACCTTTTAAATCAATCGACATTTAGTCGGTAGGCTTAAAGGAACGTGAGCCCTTTAATCTTGGGTAATTCATCCAACGAGGAGAAGAAATAAACTTATGTAGCAGTTTTGGTGCTGCTTGACAGCATCCAACGATATTGATTGGTTCTTTTTTTCGATGCATGTTGTTCTTACGGAAAACGAAATTAGCCTACGTCTTTCTTCAGTTTAAAAAAAACATGCACAAACATTGCTTGATATCGCCTTAGTATAATTTCTCTTCACATCTCTAAGAAAAAAGATAGACGAAAGAACTCTTGTTGATTTATTCCAAGAGTAAATAAAAGCATAATTTACATTTTGAAATCAAGAGTGTTAAAGGGGAAACATTTCAATATATAACCATATTTCATTGAGCTCTTGAAGCAAAGGTGGGCATGGACTAGCAAGTAAACGTTCATCTATATATATACAAGCAGTATAGCCCGGCGTTGCTCAGGTATAATGAAAGCTTTAAAACTAATCGATAGTCCTGGAGCTCAGGCTCTTTGGACATTGGCACGAAAGGCTAAAAAGCAATAGTTGTTTCCAGTTAAAGCAAAACCGTAGACTGAAAAAAATGAATGGATATAAGTCAAATTTGGATTTTCTGGTATCGATATCAAATTTTCTGCACTATTGTAAGAACTGCAAACTTGAAACTTCTGAATATCGTTTCTTATGTCTTTGTCTATGAGTGTATCAAATTTGATTAAAATCGGACCACTCCTTCTATAAACCTGATTTTTTCGATTATCGATTTTCGATATTTATCGGGGGTACCTCGACACAAAACCTAGCTAAGAACACTCGCAGAGGCTTGAGTAAATTTTCAAGAAAATCAGCCCAGCCGTTTCGGAGTCTATAGGTAACGGACACACACACAGACACACACACAGAGACAAAGTTCCATTTATAAATAAGTTTAGAAAAGGCAATCTGTGAGTCTGTGTGTGACTGTTCCCTATGCACGCCTACATTTTTTAAGTTACGTCATTCAAACTTTCTTGGGACACATATCTACAGGGAAGCCAGTTCGACACATACATTTTTAGTTTTAAATTCAGCAATTTTCCCTTACGCATTTTTTGGCCAATGGCGCCGATTATTTACATTTGCTACGTAAAACATCTAAGATCTAAGACGGTTGCTGAATTACGTCACAGAAATCAAATCACACGTGTTAAATGCGACTAAAATATTTTTCTATTAAAAAAATGACCCGTTATATTTACTTTTTATTCCGACGTTTAAAAAATTCATTTGTTCAACAAAAAAATGTGAATATTTTTCCAGTAATTTTGAAACAAAAGAAATATTTTTAAAAAAAGGGTTTTTTCAAACAAAAACAAAATATGTAAAAAAAAAAAATATCAGTGGTTAATTTAATTATTTAAGTGATTTTATTTTTCAGATTTAATATTTCATACTTCAGAAAAAAAAGCTTTCTTTCTCTCATTGGCATCTTCTCCTACTACTAAAATGTTCTGAGTTGCACGGGCAACGCCGGGCTATGATGCTAGTTTATTCTAAAAGGCTGTGAACTATACAATACAGGCTGTTCAATTTCTTTTAGTTATTTGCTGGATGTGCGTTGTGGTGCAGTGGATGTCGGCTCGGAATGGGAAATCGGAAAAAAGAGTTCGAATTCTTGACGAGTTCGTTAAGTTCACTTACGCACGAATACACTTTGGAAACGTATGACTCATCTCTTCTCCCTCCAGCTACGAGTTGAATAACAGAACAGACTGGGGTCTTTAGCCTTGGTTGGCAACCAGTCTACCACAGAAAGAAACGGCAACCAACTGCAGAAAAGCATTTTGCTTTGTTAGTCATGAATCGAAAGAGACATGATCGGCCAAGAGTGTATCACGTATGGCTCTTAACTGACTGATTCGCTATACCAGCATAAATCATTACTTACACACACGCACACGCACACAGACACAAACACAAGCGCACACACACACACATGTGATCTGTCTTTACTGGCCATGAATGCATTCATATATATTCATATATATATATATATATATATATACAGAGATAGAGGGAGATTAAGTTGAGTTAGGTGGAGAGCGAAAAAGAGAAGAAATTATTAAACACAAGGCTAACTGATAGGGGCTGTTTTTCTTCAATCTTTTAGTCTGTGTGTGTGTGTGTGTGTGTGTGTGTGTGTGTGTGTGTGTGTGTGTGTGTGTGTGTGTGTGCTGAAGAGAATGAAAAAGAAAGAACGATAGAGAGTAAGAGAGGTAAGGAGATAGACTTCCACTATTCTGTTAAGGGATTTTATTGCGTCATAATGTGTGCTGTGTGCATCTCCCTTGTTATAATTGTTGAAAGAAAAAAAACTTTTGAACGAGATAGAAATTCTGTTCTCTACTTCTTTAAAGATTCCCAAATAAAACAAGAACGTAAATTCTTTCACTATTGCACTAACGTCGTGTCAAAATAAACATTATAACTACTAATTTGAACATTCGTAGTAACAAATCAAAATTTCGTTTCTTATCTTAAAGCACGAGGGTAGGCTGAAAAGTACGCAGGTTGACTCTAGTGATGCTAGAAATATGAAACCGTGCTTTGACTCTTCTTATTAATAACTAAATTGTTTCTTCCCAAATAAATTGTTATCTGATTGTTCAAAGAAGATTGTTCTTCTTGTTGCTAAAAAAAACATTAGCAACAGCAGATATGATGTCATCGTCACTGCAATACTGTTTTCCAGCCAAATGTTTTGTCTTGCCTGTGTGAAACTGATGATTGTCAAATCAGGAGAATAATAAAGGTGATCAACCACTTCAAAGCAACTGTTACTCACAGCAGACATTGAAACTAATAACTTGTGTGCTGGAGCAATGAACTGATGAAACAAGATCCCTTTTATCAGTTTTCCTAAAAGTTAGGGCTTAACAGTCATTTGTAACAGCTTCAACAAGTTGGTACAATACTCTCCATTAATGGTGTGGCACTTTTGAACATAGTCAATAAATACAATGCTTTTGGCTTCACAGTGCCTTTGGCCATCAATTTCTCTGCAGATGAAACGACCATGTGAGGGGAGTGCTTCCACTGCACGGATTGTCTGTTTATCTCTGGTCCAAAGTGATGTAACCAGCATCCGCCCTGCGTTAAGAAACGTTAAGATATCAATTTCGATATGTCTTATTTTCCGCGGTCAGCAAGTACGCTTTAGATCAGGGTCATCTTCAAGGCCTTCCTAAATAAGACTCTTCTTTCCCAAATTTAGCTGCCCAATTTTGCACTTGATAAAGATAGAGCGCTATTACTTAATGTAGCAATGGTGTCAGCATTAATATCCTTGAGGGTTAAATTTTGTTTCTGTAGGTAAATGTTAACACCACGTTGCCAATTTTTGTCCATTTTCAAAAGGTCGCTACTAGTTATATCTGAAGTCGTCTATGAACAATTCGATTATCTGAAAGAAACAATGCAGTTATTAGTATGAAGGAATGAATGCAAGGTTTACAGATCTAACAACACACCTGTGTAGTCATCTTATGAACTTTTCAGCACATCGTCTTATTGAACATTACTCTTCTAAACGTTTTTTTCATAGAAAATACCTTTTTCGGGCGCTCGTATAAATTCGAATAGTTTTAAATGTACGAGTTGTGTTCAAAAATATTCAACTAATTTAATATTTACGAACAAAAAATGTCTTTATTCCTTCGAAGCCTTTCTTTTGGATCTCACACATTTATCACTATTATAAATTCGAATAGTTTTAAATGTACGAGTTGTGTTCAAAAATATTCAACTAATTTAATATTTACGAACAAAAAATGTCTTTATTCCTTCGAAGCCTTTCTTTTGGATCTCACACATTTATCACTATTATAAATTCGAATAGTTTTAAATGTACGAGTTGTGTTCAAAAATATTCAACTAATTTAATATTTACGAACAAAAAATGTCTTTATTCCTTCGAAGCCTTTCTTTTGGATCTCACACATTTATCACTATTATAAATTCGAATAGTTTTAAATGTACGAGTTGTGTTCAAAAATATTCAACTAATTTAATATTTACGAACAAAAAATGTCTTTATTCCTTCGAAGCCTTTCTTTTGGATCTCACACATTTATCACTATTATAAATTCGAATAGTTTTAAATGTACGAGTTGTGTTCAAAAATATTCAACTAATTTAATATTTACGAACAAAAAATGTCTTTATTCCTTCGAAGCCGTTCTTTTGGATCTCACACATTTATCACTATTATAAATTCGAATAGTTTTAAATGTACGAGTTGTGTTCAAAAATATTCAACTAATTTAATATTTACGAACAAAAAATGTCTTTATTCCTTCGAAGCCTTTCTTTTGGATCTCACACATTTATCACTATTATAAATTCGAATAGTTTTAAATGTACGAGTTGTGTTCAAAAATATTCAACTAATTTAATATTTACGAACAAAAAATGTCTTTATTCCTTCGAAGCCTTTCTTTTGGATCTCACACATTTATCACTATTATAAATTCGAATAGTTTTAAATGTACGAGTTGTGTTCAAAAATATTCAACTAATTTAATATTTACGAACAAAAAATGTCTTTATTCCTTCGAAGCCTTTCTTTTGGATCTCACACATTTATCACTATTATAAATTCGAATAGTTTTAAATGTACGAGTTGTGTTCAAAAATATTCAACTAATTTAATATTTACGAACAAAAAATGTCTTTATTCCTTCGAAGCCTTTCTTTTGGATCTCACACATTTATCACTATTATAAATTCGAATAGTTTTAAATGTACGAGTTGTGTTCAAAAATATTCAACTAATTTAATATTTACGAACAAAAAATGTCTTTATTCCTTCGAAGCCTTTCTTTTGGATCTCACACATTTATCACTATTATAAATTCGAATAGTTTTAAATGTACGAGTTGTGTTCAAAAATATTCAACTAATTTAATATTTACGAACAAAAAATGTCTTTATTCCTTCGAAGCCTTTCTTTTGGATCTCACACATTTATCACTATTATAAATTCGAATAGTTTTAAATGTACGAGTTGTGTTCAAAAATATTCAACTAATTTAATATTTACGAACAAAAAATGTCTTTATTCCTTCGAAGCCTTTCTTTTGGATCTCACACATTTATCACTGTGCTCTTTTTACACTTTTCAAAAATTATGTGGAAAGTCATTTTTCGTGTTTAATATCTAATGCATCATCATGTTCTCTTTAATCTCGTTCAACGGCAGTTTTATATCCAGGAATTTATTAGTATCTTTACTCTACATGAGGTTACACTGAATACAAAATGATAAGAAGTCACTTCCTTTACTCATCTCAGATTCGGTGGACAGAAGAAAAAAGATGGAAAGGAGTTCAAGAGCCTGTATGAAATTTTCTTTGAACCTATGAAAATCTCGCTTCACAGAAATAGACACGACCTGAATAGGAGGAGGCTATAATTCGCAAGCCAATGTGAAAATGTTTTTGGACCAATGAAAACCCTGTCTTCATAGAAATTAGCCATTGAGCCAAGAAGAAAATGGAAAGAAATTAGCCAATTTATGCGAAATTCCTTTTGATATAAAATAAGGAGAAAATTTTAATTAATACGAGAAGAGAGTTAAGTTCCCTACAACTAGCGTTATAGTTCTTGCCAGTGCAAAACTATTCGTAAATTATATTATCAGCTCCTAACCAAGCACGCGTTACGTTAAAGAATTTTCTCTCAGCAACTCAAGAAAGGTGAATTTTCAAACTATCTCTTTTTTCCATAGCAAGAGCGTGAAACCCAGGGTCACAAACTCACACATATCTATATGAATACTAGCAGTATAGCTCGGAGTTGCTCGGGTGTAATGAAAGCTGTAAAACTAATCCATGGTCCTGGAGCTCAGACTCTTTGGATGTTGGCACAAAAGACTAAAAAGCAATAGTTGTTTCCAGTTAAAGCGAAACCGTAGACTGAAAGAAAAATGAATGGATGCAATTCAAATTTTGATTTCCTAGTATCGATATCAAATTGGTTTTTTTCGTCGTAAACTGAATTTTGAAGGCTAAATAAGTTCCCTGATTAAATATTATCATGGCTGAGACTAAGAACTACAATTATACCTACTTAGAGCCAAACCCATTTCACACAAACACACACACACACACACACACACACACACACACACACACACACACACACATACACAGACACACATATATATATATATATATATATATATATATATATTTCGTGATCTTGGTTTTTACCTTTTGGTGTCTTCAGGCGATTTACAATAACCAATTTCACCGTTTTTCAAATATATGTCAACTGAAACAAGAACCAATAATCAGTAAAATTTTACGAAGAACAATCTTCTAGATGGAAAGAATTTATTATGTTCCAAATTTATGTAATCAATGGAAATTCTGTTCTTGAGGCATGGTATCAAAACTGGTATCAAGACTGATTACGGCTCAAGAAAATTTCGAAAAATCCTTGTAGACCAAATGATGGCAATGTTTTGGAGATCTAAAATCTCGATCTCCGTTCCAATTTTCCGTAAACGCTTTTTCAGTTTAATAGGTAGTGTTCAATGCACAACCATTATTACAAAAATATTCTATATATATGGTCTATATCTTCTTCAGCTTCCTATTCAATTCTTGGCACTTTTCTATCTTTTCAGTTTTCTTTGAACTTCACTCTTTTATTATATGGAACAATAATGCCAATAATTTTACGCTTGTATCCTCTTTATCTCTAACAAAAAAGCTGAGGTCTTTGTGCTTTAGTGTCTGAATCAAATAAGCTTCTGACTCATTTCTTACCACTTCCTCACTTCTGTTTTACACTGAACTCAAACTTACAGCACACGTCCCAAGGGATTCTACTTCCAGTCCAACCATATCGTTGCATATACTTATTCTGTGCAAATTTGGGACATTCAGTATGCATATGGTTAATTATCTCATCACTTTTTGCACAGATCCTGAATTTGCTTTTTACTTGTGATCTGTCTCTACTGGCCATGAATGCATTCATTCTGATGACATTTTTACTTTGGTATATGACCAACCTTAAGCACAACTGAAAAGCGAAAATTTAAGCAAACAATGCATCCTATTATATTACAAAAAAATTATATGTAATATATCCAATATCTTTTGTAATGATTATTAAAATATACAACGGAACGCTGAAAAGCTCTTAAATCATTCAAGAACAGAATTCTGATGGTGAGACTTTTATTGAGATTTTGAAAAGTCGGTGGGGCCTACGGTTATTCAATATCTAATTTATACAGTTGAAACTATCGCCCCGGTGATGCGAACTGACAAAGTAAGTTAACATGAGAGATATGAAAACCATTTGAACGTTGATTTTTAAGTATCCTCGTTTCGCTAATTTACGCGTGCATTTTAAAAACACAAATAAAATCTCATTAAAACACAGGGAAATATATAGTTATACATATTTTAGATTGGCGTAATGATCCAACTGGTTGGCATTCTGTAAGTAAACAAACACACACACATATTTAAGAATCATTAATAAGCATTAGGAAGTCTGGTTTTTTTCTTTGACCTCAAAAATATACGGGTGTAACTGGTTGAAAATATGCAAATATGACAAGAATATATTGCTGCGTAGCAGAAATAAGTGCAGAATATATTCGGGTTGCTGAATCGTGAATCAAATTCACGTTTAAATCACTTTCAGACAAGTTTAGATAGTTTGTATCACTTACATTGATCTTGCAAAACATGCGGCATAAATTTTATCTTCTTTCACATCACTATTCATAAACTAATAAACCAAAAGATTTGAAAAACGCGTCGTTTCTTTACCTTCCTTTATTTTACTAAACACATTGTGATAGCCTTCAAAGCCTAACCACACACACACACACACACACACACACACACACATATATATATATATATATATCGTTTAAAGTGCCGTAGATTATACACCAATGGGCAAGATGTCTACGTCACGTGGTGGGGACTGTTCTTTCTGAGATTGCATGTGAGCAAGGTGGATTTGTTTTTAAAATCAACACCCTCTCTCTCCCTCTTTCTCTCTTTCTCTCTCTCTCTCTCTATCTCTCTCTCTATATATATATATAGTCATCCGCAGACAGATACGTTTCAGCTCATCAGTACAGTTAGACTCCGATTGCTTTTAACCCAGGATTGAAACCCGACCGAATTGGTGTCAGTCAGCGATTCTACCTCTGGGCTATGGGCGCTCGGTAGAAAAAGGCACACTTTTAGCGTGTATATTATCATTATACATGCCCAATAACCAGAGTGCTCTAATTCATTACTGAATGATCGAGATAGATAGATAGATAGATAGATAGATAGATAGATAGATAGATAGATAGATAGGAAATAAGGAAATAATGTCGTCAGTCATTTTAGGCAATCTAGGTATTGAGCACTCTACATTACTAAGTAGTTAGGTGTTTGCATTTTTGTTTTCGTTTCTTATTCTCGTCCCTGTTTTGCATTTTTAATGGACATTTGTAACATTTGACAAGTTTGCTTTTAGCTTCACGAAAAGATTTTGCGTTTTATTATATATAAACCAATAAATTATTAGAAGAGTTTTGCAATTTGCTTGAAGCATTGTGTATATAAGGTGTGTGGATAGGTTTTGAAGGCTATCACAATGTGTTTAGTAAAATAAAGGAAGGTAAAGAAGATGTTAGGTATCACATATTTATCATTCATTAATATTTCCAGATCAAAATCTTATTTTCAAGGAGGTTGGAGAGCTTGTTTTCAAGTCCGCTTGTTGACTGAGCAATTCAGCGAATGGTCATTTTTGCTGTTACTGCTGTCGTTAATTTTAGTGAGTGTGTGTGTGTGTGTGTGTGCGTATGTGTGTGATTTAAAAATGTGTGCTTTGACCGATAGTAGTGTTTGGCTCAATCATGTACGCACACGAAATCCACAAATTTTTATCCAATTCCCACCAAACTTCACAGAAATATTCTTTAGGCTGAGTCCAGAACCATGGATTAGTTTTAAAGCTTTCATTACACCCGAGCAACGCTGGGCTATACTGCTAGAATATATATATATATATATATATATATATATATATATATATATATATATGTATATATAAAATTATTTACTTTTGAGTCATAATCATATTAAACCAGTATACAGTTGCATTAAAATATGTTCAATACAATTGTAAAACTTTTGAATATTTTCCCTTTTTTAAACGAGTTATTACGCAACCAAGGTTGTTATTGTAAATTGCCTGAAGACACCGAACTGGATTGAAAAATAACTCGTTTATAAATGAAATCTCTCTTTCTGTCTCTCTCTCTCTCTCACTCTCTCTCTCTCTCTCTATATATATATATGTGTGTGTGTGTGTGTGTGTGTGTGTGTAATGCGTGTAATATATCATAAAATAAATGATAAAACCCAGAATGTTGTAATTTACTCAAGATCAAACGTGTCGTTAATATGGCTTGATTACAAAAAGTATAACATCCGCAAACCTAAACAGGTTTATAAAAAAAAGAGGAGTACAATATGTGACCATAGAAAACCTGTTCTACAATGAAGGTATATTAATTTCATTCTACAATCATAGCTCTTCACAACTTCCTCTCTTTTGTAGCGCTTAGTAAATTTTGTCTTTTTGCTATCTCTCTTAATGCTTTTTCTGCCAATAATTCACACAATATGGTTACGTAGGCTATGCGCTGATTTAGGTACAGACTTCTGAGATGTTTCCCTAGTCACTTCGATTGTAGCCTCTTCATGTTTAGTGGCAACCATTATCTATCATATATATCCTCATAATATGCATTATGAGGATATAATATGCATTGATGTTAATCTAGTATCATGAGTAAATACGTGTAATCAGAGTACCAGAGAAAAAAGATTGTAAGAGCAGTTGCCATTAAAATACTTGTAGAAAAGACAAAGGGAACCCACATCACGTCAGTGAAAAAGTGACTTAAGACGGGCTGCTCAGTGAGGATCAATTATATTGGAAATCATTTTTTGGATTTTGTCGAGAACTTCAAGGTAAATAGCAGGAGCACCCGACCAGATATAGCAACAATATTCAATGCACAGACGAATGGTAGATTTATAAATGTGAAAAATGGATTCTGATGGAAAAAGAAATTCCTAGCCCGACACACTGACCCAACGTTCCTAGTAGTAGATGCAGCTAGGGATTCCATGTAGTCATTCAATTTGAGAGAGGGAGGCCAAAGAGGCGCAGTGTGTTGGTTTGTTTGTTTGGAGATTTAACGACCTATCAATCCTTATGAGATCATTTAAGTTCATAACCAATGATTTTTTGGGTAAGGTTACTTTATTTTTACAAAATTTTTCTTTTCGATTATCAAGATTCACTGGGATTTGTTTTTAAGAGCAGAGTCCCAAAGTCCTAACCTTGTTATTTAACCCATAACTATAGGGAAGGGACGGATTAATACCTTTCCCAAGGGTGCCAGTGCTCAAATGAATGCAGGGTATTCAACTGGAATTTGAACTCGGCTCACCGATTTCTCTTTCCGAGCCGATATCCACTGCACCACAACGCACATTCGTCACTATACGCTTACAGCGCCTGGTATTCCCAAGCGGTCACCCATCTAAGTACTGACCAGGTTCAACGTTGCTTTACTTCGGTGATCGAGCGAGAATCGGTATATTAAACGTCATAGGCCGTAAGCCCAGCAGTGTTTTGGTCTCTAGGTGACTAACGTCAACCATTCTAATTGTAGGCAGGAATTTTTCTTAAAGGAGAGTAACTTCGTTTTGGAGGCATTACAGTTTACTCGTCATTTCGTACCTCATTAAATCACAGATTGAAGGTCTTTTTGAAGTTCAACAGTGAGGTTTACTTTGTCAGTATTGGCAGACTTCTGACATAGGTGGGCGTAAATGGTAATGTTTTCTTCATAAATGACAACTTGGGAATTGATTATGGGCGGAAGATCATTGATGAGGATCAGAAAAATCGCAGGAGTTAGGATAGAGCCTTGAGGGACGTCAGCATTTGTATGAAAGGATCTAGAAGTTACTCAAATCAACCTTTATTTCACGATTTGATAAAAAATATTAGAATAAATAAAACAATCGTCCAAGAATACCGTAGCTCTATAGCGCATAAGGTCAGCATTACAAATCCTGTCAAATACTTTCGAGAATCTAGCCTAACAACTCGAGCTTCGCCACTCTTATCAAAAACCTGATATATATATATACTCAGTGCAGGTTGTTAGCAAATCAGCATTAGACCTGGCGAAACGGAAGCCATATTGTTTTTCAGAGAGAAAGTTGAGAGATGTAAAATGATTATTTCTGCATTGATAATAACATCGAATAACTTGCCAAAAAGATGTAAGAGGCTAATAAAGCGATAATTAAAGGGGTCAGAGGGATCCACAGTGTAATTCGCCAGTAGCCTTACGGACCAAATTGCGAGATGCTATATGCTACTTCATTCTATCATCAAACAACAGCTAAGCATTGTTTAGGAGATTCCTTAATTTATTACGATCAAAGACAGAGGTGCGCATATTGTGATCAGACGTGTCGCTCCGGTAAACCTGGATGAAGTGATTCCTATGAGCAATATCAACTGAGCAAGCAGGAAAAAACTAAGGAGATGAACGAGGTTTAAGACGAAATTTTCTAGCTGGAATGTGACGTCAGAGGCGCGGTCTTGAACAGGGAGACTAAAAACTTTGTTCCAAGGGACATCGCAAAGAAAATCAGGGAATGAATCCCATTCCACTCATTGATAGCAGTGAGATATTCTTCTCGAAGGTTCCTGGATGAAGTAGGAGTAGAAAGAGACATTTACTGACACCACAGCATGATCAAAGTCGCCAAAAGGGCAGAACCGCATAAGGAAGAGATCTAGAAGAGAAGCGTGTCTATTGTGATTAATGGAGAAACGCGTAGGTAAATCAACGAGAGACTGATTGATTAAGAATTTCAGCGTTTGGACTCCATGAAGATTTTCTAGCCACTTGGAACGATGGCCATTGAAGTCAGTTAATACAAATACATTAGTAAAACAATGAAGGAAAATAGTCTTTTCTATATTGTCAAAAATGCTCCTTAGAATGCAGCAGTCAGGAGAGGAAGGAGAATGGTAAAGAACGAAGAGATAGCTTACTGAGTTTAACAAAGAGACGGGGACACATGTAGAAGTGGACAGGAGATTTCAGAAAGATCTCCCAAGATGTTCGCTGACATAAGCACCCAGCCCATGCCTGCGAACATTTTGGAAATTGTAGGGTCGTGGTTAGTTTTGCAGAGAGCCAGGATATCAGGGGATCTTTCGTAGACGAGCGATTCTAGACAAGAAAAGAAGTTGGTACGGATACCACGGACGATGAGAAATAGATATTGAGGGGATTATGTGTTTTTTCCTTCGGCTGGTTTAGTGTTTGTATTTTTGATTGTGTTGTCATAATTTTGATTCATTTCAGTAAGGATAGGCGTAAAGTAGCAGTCGGTTGTCAAATGCAATAGTAGGATGGTAACTGGCGCAGATTGCAGCATAATATGGCCTCAGAGCTGCGCACATATGCAGGGACACCCATCCATACGCGACACGGTACTACAAGAAACCCGATATTATTCAACTGTTAATTAGAGCAGCCTCTCAAGACGATACGCAAGAGTTTGTTCTCCTGACGACCAACTGGGAAGAGCAACTAGAAAACTGACGACCTGGTACTCAGTAGGAAGAACCATTGCCGCTGTCCACACGCATCAGAAAAATCATCATTATTAGGATCTGAGGGAAAGAAAAAAAACAGTATCCTCTTCCTAAACAGGAAACAAAAGATGAACCTCCACTCCTGTTTAATAGAAGTGAGAGGGTTATGGACCAGGCGATAAGAGAGTCTGTCTACTATTATAAATAAATTTCCATTTCGAATTCGGCTTGCCGATTTTTCATTCGGAGCTGATATCCATTACATCACAGCACAATTCCAATGCAAATACAAACTTCATAATATGAACCTTTTCCCAATTCCTCCTCCTTTTTGCTCTTATTGCAGGTAACCATGTTTCAGTAACCATTTCCTTTTATTTTAAAATTTATAATTATCTATGTAGGTTATGTTGTCTAATACCTCTCACGAGAATGAATCCAGAATAAATGGGAAACTCATATTGAAAATTAAGTTAACAATTTTTCCCAATATATATATATATATATATATATATATATATATATATATATTGTTACAGAAAATTCCGAAGATTAACGAAATGGCTTTAACAACAGACATATTGAAATTATTTGTTTGAATATTATTTTTAGTCGATTCGCGAATTTGAGTAGATATTCTGTTTTTAAAGAAACAAATATTTATATATTTATTTTTACCGGCCTTATTATTTACGATAAGTTTCGTATGAAAATGTGCGTCATTCGGCAAGAATGGCACACATTTTCGTACAAAACAAAAATTTCCATATATACATATATATATATATATTTACGCTCTCACTGTCTGATTGAGCACTCTGGAAGTATGGTAGACTTTGAAAAAACAGTAGCTACTCTAGCATCTACGCATCGCTCATTCAGTAATGAATTAGAGCACTCTGGCCAGTGGCGTATGATACATACGCTAAAAGTCTGCTCCTTCTACCGAGCGTCCATAACTCAGAGGTAGAATCGCCGACTGACGCCAATTCGGTCGGGTTTCTATCCTGGGTTGAAAGCAATCGGATGTCTAACCGTACTGATGAGCTGTGATACAGCGAAACAGATCTGTCTGCGGATGACTATATATATATATATATATATATATATATATATATATGCCATAAGTTCATTTCGAAAGAAAAGAACAGGAATTATGATCCAAACATTTGACTTTTTTAAGTCTTCATCAGGGTAGCCAGTAACAGTTGGTGCGTTTCTGTATTAATAATGTGTGATTAAGCAATGTGTAATTTTTTTAATATATATTTAAGGATGCGGGTTCTTAAGTTATAATTGTTTTTATTTTTTGATATAAGCCTTAGTTTTATGCATATTGTTTCAGGGATCCTAAGTATGTCTTAACTATTTTATTTTTCTAGTATGTTTGTATTTTTATGAGTAGATGTATAATGCTATTATGATCAGTATGCTATTATGATCAGTATGTTACTTATTAATGTGATAGCTTCATAATCCGATAGGGAACCAGTGATTCACTGTGTGAGTGTGGTTGTGGTATATCCTATATAAGACGTTTGTGTTTTTATTTACAGAGTACATTCATATACATTTGTGGTCAGTTTATGCCGAAAAGTTTGTTTGTGGCCCCTGTATGAGCTATTATCCAATCTTGTTCAAAACAGGTTGAAGCATTTAAAAATTCGTGCAGTTAAGACCGAGTGATCGAAAATTGTGGAGACCATCTTTAAATTGATGTTCTCTAATATTAATCTCTCAAATACATATTCCTTCATTTCTAACGAAATATGGTATGACATTTTGTGTAAGATCACTTACTAACTTTTTACTCTGAAAATTTGAGTTATGGCGACGATAAGCTCATAGATCTTTTATTATTAACACTTATTTTTAGTAGAAAGATTTCACTGCTTGTGTTTATATTTCAGCCCTCTACTTTTACATGATTAAATTCTAAAACCCCCTTTGTATATAAAAACCTAAAAAAAGTTATTAAAAAGTTATAAAACTTTCAGGCTTTTTTTGTGACTTTTGAGAAACCTTATTTCTGCAATGAGTAAATTTACCAAAAAGTCTCCTCAAATGTAGATGCAATTTAATCTTGAAAAAATTCGTGCTAAATTTTTTATTTTCCCCCAACACTAACCTTTCCATCTAAGACCAGTCACGCTACGTACATTAGGGTTAAACACCCTAATTCTATTCGCGAACCATTATTGAGGATAAAATTTCACTCGTGTAGATTCTTTCAAAGATGCTTTTGATGCTTTGGGGAACAAAATCCCAAAAGTATTCTTCGAAGGTCATTTGTTATTTTTTAATGTCAACAGAAAACGACTGTTATTTTTTTAATTTCATTGTATGACACCAAACCCCTCATGATTTCAAAAATTATGCTGTGTGTAGCGTGCATTAACTGGTCTTAAGTTAGTCGCTCCTGAGTCTGCAGCTCTTCGCTTCCGTTCCGTCTCCAGGTGATCGATCATGTCAAATGATTAATTGAAAATCTTTCATTTCTTTTGATACGTTGTGATTTCTGATCTCAGTATAAGCTACGAACCTGCGAAAAAAGGACGGTTGCCATCGTGCTCCATTCCTCGACTACTGAAAACAAGAGGTGGTTGGGTGCACATGCAGAAATAAGGAAAACAAGCAAGAACAAACAAATAACAAGTAGTAGCGAAGGCCAGACTATGTGGATTAACGATTATATTGTAATTCTTTGTATACCAAAAAAGAGGAAGTAAAAAAATAAAGTACAATGCAATACAACTTTTCTTCTTTTGGAGTGCACAAATCACTACTGATGCTTTGTCTGTTGTTGTCAAAAGTAATACAATTTTTATGCTCTCCTGCCTCGCTGTTCTGCTTGTAAGCGATATTTCGTGTTACTAGTGTGTGGAAGAGAGTGAGAGAGAGAGAGAGAGAGAGAGAGAGAATCTTTTTGCGTCTTTACATCACACGTTCTCACGTTTGTCTGACGATCTGCTCTTCTCTGACTTGATTTTCAAATCTGTTGTATTTTTGTTGAAACCGTTTAAATATGGCGTGGGATGTTAACTGATCGGAATGTCTCTCCATTAAAATTTAACGTCAACTTAGGGTATCTGGCCTAGATCAATCGCTCACGGTTTTTCGCCATCCTTGAAGCTTACTATCAAGAATCAGGTGTTTTCCTCTTTGTAGATTATTGATCTATTCTAGCAGAACTGAAATAAATTAGAATTTACCAGATGAATTTCTACATGAAATGCTTCTAAATTCTTGAAGATTGATTCATTCCAAAATATTTTACCAAAACATTCAGTATATTCCGTTATATTCTTGTTAATTTAATATTACATGATCGTGTTTATAAACCTAAACAACGTCAAACTTACAATCACATTTTTACAGGGTACGATGGATAAATTGTCGTCTAAATTGCGTATAAAAGAAAATAACACCGACATCTCATTATAACAGAAATATTTATCGAAATTGCACAAAATATTTTGAAGTACTAAAGAATGCATTTATTCAGTAAAATCGCCATTGACTTGAATCAAAGCCTCCAGGCGACTTCGGAATCTTCCGCAAATTTTCTAGTGAAGTTGGTGAATGATGCCATAATCCTAGCCAATGGTGACAAAAAGAGTTATAATAATCAAGGGATTCCACTCTGGCAAATTAAGTTGTCAGATGTAAGTCGTGATATGGTCGCAGAAATTGTCTGAAAACTATAACTGGGTTCTACTGATTGTGTAGCATGGTGGAGAGTCCTGCTGCTCAATTGATGTGGAGTAAATAAAAAATCCCGGTAACATAAATAAACTAGGCTATACTGTTTCATAAAGAACTCCAAGTAAGTAAAAATCGTTGAAGTTCGTCAAGAGTAGAAGGATGCTTGTGATTTTGGTATAGTGTTATAGATTATCTAACCTGGTGCGTAATTTTTCGCAGAAGTGTATTTACATTGAGCAGGTGAAACAGAAAAATGCAAGCTGATTAAAAAAAGAAAACAAATATTGTTTTCAGAGGTTAAAGAATGCGGGCGCCAGGTAACGAGCAAAATTGTGCTGAGACAACTGTTTCCCAGGTCAGAAGAAATGTATTTGTAGTAAAATAAATGTCATTGCATAGAAGGAATGTGGTTATACTTAATAAACAACGTTGTCATGGTCAGAGAGTATAAACCTCGAAATTGTTTATTATAATCAATATGCGGCCTGAAACATGACGTTCTAACGAATTTCAACATAGAGAGAAGAAAGACAGATAGAAATAGATAAGAGTTCAGAACACAGAGAGAGAGACAGACAGACAGACAGGATGGCTGTCACGATGAGTGTGTGCTGACCCTCCGGCCCAACCACATCCTACTTTACAACCAAGTCACCGAAAAACGAATAAAAATATTCTAGATTTGTATTTATATATACAAGTGTTGATTTCATTTTGCCTGCAAGAAAAGCAAGTCAATTTGGGTCCAAACTATCTTTCGTTATTTATCAGTGAGAAGAACATCGTCAAAATTTTGGTAGCAAAAATCATCTTCGTCGTCGTCAAAGTGGGTATACAAGAATTCAAACAGTAATTCTATATCGGTATTATGAAAACTGTCACACACACACTCCGCGTTCGCTTCTACCAGCAGTAAGAACAACAGATAGCCCAAAAAAGAAGAATGGCTCTAGCAATAATGTTTTCAGGAATAAAACTTCACAAATTTATACACGAAAGGATTTTTTGTTTGCAAACAGACGACAGACCTCTATTGTGAATTAATTGTTCGAGAAAAAAAGAATTTCTACGCATACAGCAAATGAATCCCAACGCTTGGTACCATCATATTAAATTACGATTTTCGGATGGAATACCAATCGACCAAAAATTAGGACATGCGGATAGGTTATCAAGATTGACAGCAAAAAATACTGAACCATTTGAGGACACTGTTATTGCAACATTAAAAAGTGAAATAGAAATTAAAAATATAATTACGCGAATTACAAGTTACGCTAGAAGAAATAAAAGTAAAAGGTGAATAATGCATATTTATTTCGAAGAAAATAACGACTAAAACCAAGTAAGAAAGGACGCAGTCAAAACTTGAAGGATTATTTGCTCTGTAACGGAGTACTGATATTCACACAAAGAGTATTAATAGTATATTCCAATAGATAATTTTGAAGGAATTTCGTTGTGGATATCCTGGAATTTCGAGGACGAAATATATTCTAATTTATGTATACTGAACAAAAATGAATCAAGATATTCAAAAAGTAGTGCCTGCAAGATTGTTTTGTCAGCAAAATAACAAACTTGACCAAAGACAGTTACTCTGTGGTCATGACTGCACATAGATTTTACAGGTTCAGTAAATGGATCGCATTATCATGTGGTAGTGGATAGCATTACTAAGTAGCCTGAATTTTTTTACCTGCAAAAGGCCAACTTCTACGGTTACCGTGAAACTTTTACACGAACTGTTTGAAAGATATGGCAATCCAGATGCCATAGACTCGGGTAATGATACGCAATTCACTGCTTACGAATTTGAAAATCTACCCTGAACGGTTTGTGGATACTTTTAAGATAGCTCTGAAAAAAGCAAGTAATGAAAAAGTGAGATAAGAAGCACTACAAAATATCTTATGAGCATACTGGATAACACCAAATCCTAATACACTGTCAGGCGTGTCGCCGGCAGATTTGATGTTCGCAAGAAAAATTAAATCGGTGTTCAACATGATAAGGCAGAATCGACTATTAATTATTAAAGCTCTTGCCGCGAGTTTCGCTTTTAAACAGTGCCTTATTTTTTTGCAATAATTGTGTTATCGAGTAGTGAAGAATCTTCTCTTCTATAATAAAAATCGTTGTATATATATATATATATATATATATATATACATTGCATTTGAATACATAGTTCTGTTGTCATTTTGCTCTATCACGCGCTGTGACGTCATAGAACCGCATTGCAAATTTGCGAATTGCGTTTGTTATTTTTGGTAATTATTGCCGTTGCCTAGCGGAGTTTTATGTCATCACAAAATAAAATCGTCAGTGATGGTGGATTTTACTGTATTACCGTCTTAAAAACCTCTCTGAAGATAGCTCATGTGAGCCGAAAGCTTAGAACCAACTTAATAAAAAATTATTCAAATGTTGGAGAATTTTTGTCTTTATTTTCAACTGAAATTAAAGCCAAAATACAACGTTTAGAATGGCTCATGAATAAGCATAACAGACATTCATTGTCTCTCATATTTAACAGTATATGTTTAGAATATATATATATATATATATACTTAAATAGTAACGTACAAAACAAGATCCTTAATAAGGAATGTAACTGCAGGGACAAAAATGAATGCCCATTTCAAGGACTTTGTAAAACAAAAGAAGTCATTTATAAAGCAAAAGTACATGACTTAAATGGTTAAAACAAAACATATTTGGGCTCAATCAAAGATACTTTTAAGAACAGATGGTTTAACCACAGGTCTAAATTTAAACTAGAAAAATTTTAAAATTATATAAAATTGGTTAGCCACATGTCGAAGTTAAAATTAAAATATGGAAAAAACCCAGACATAACGTGGAGTATAGTGAAAACAGCCAAGTCTTACAACAGTGGCAAAATATGTAGACTGTGCTAGGAAAAAAGTTATCTATTATATTATTCATAAACAAAAATGAATTACCGAATGAAAGAACAGAAATTATGACTAAGTGTAACAATACCAAAAAATATCTATTAGGATCATACAACCGTGGATGAAAACATACCTTTTTCTAATTTTGAAAATTGCGCGTTCATAAAAAATCCAGGTTACGTAAACGTTCATAAAAAAACGGTAAAAAATCAGTTATTTTAAATCGTCTAAAGACACCAGATGGTAGAAACCCGTGTTGTGTAATATAACTCATTTACAAATGAAAAATATTCAAAAGTTCTAAATATAATTGGATTGAAAACTTTTGAATACAACTAGTACCGGTCTAATTTAATTAGGACCAAAAACTAAGTAATTAAATAATATATATATATATATATATATATATATATATATATATATATATATATACCCAGCCGCGATGAAGACATCATAACAAAACTTCAAAGTCGGTATGAATAAGGTCTTTCCACTAAAGTTATATATATTAATTGGAGTAGATAGACTAATTGGAGTAGATAGACTAAACTATCGCCCGGTTCACACTCCACCCACATCTATTGAACAGGTGAAGAGGCTCATCCCTTGTTTCCTGTTCAGGATGCGGTTTCCGGTTTTCCCTTTTCAAGTCTTTTCACTTTTTTTTTCCAATTGGAGTAGATAGACTAAACTATCGCCCGGTTCACACTCCACCCACATCTATTGAACAGGTGAAGAGGCTCATCCCTTGTTTCCTGTTTAGGATGCGGTTTCCGGTTTTCTCTTTTCCAATCTTTTCACTTTCTTTTATTTATTTTTTTCTTTTTTTTCAATTGGAGTTGATAGACTAAACTATCGTCCGGTTCACACTCCACCCACATCTATTGAACAGGTGAAGAGGCTCATCCCTTGTTTCCTGTTTAGGATGTGGTTTCCGGCTTTCTCATTTCCATTCTTTTTACCCTTACGTAGCCCCCTGCGCATCAGTGGCGTTATCGCCTTGCTTGGGGTGATATGATTAAAAAAAAAAAATATATATATATATATATATATATATATATTTTTTTTTAATCATATAAAAAAAATTACTGATATATATATACAGACAGAAAATTGGCCAATTTCCCGGACGAGCCGTTAGGCGAAACCGTGGTCGGTTGTTGGCTTTTGCTTAGATTTTCTGTCTTTGTTTGCTCTACTTTGGTATTGAGCTCGTTAGTGTTAGGGTTTTCGTCTTGGGGATTTTTTCTTTCTTACGAGTGACTGACTTTTTGTTCATGTACTTCGTTTGTTTCTTTTGTTGCTTCCCCGTTTTTCCCTCCGAATTTGTTCTCGGTGGGTTGTACAAGACGATTTAAATTATAGCTTGATTAATACTACTTTTACTATTGGTATTGTTGTTGTTGTTGCTATAGTTAATATTATATATATATATATATATATATATGTGTGTGTGTGTGTGTGTGTGTGTGTGTGTGTGTGTGTGTGTGTGTGTGTGTGTGGGTGGGTGTTGTACGTATATATGTATGTATGTAATTGTGTATTTCGGTAGTTATTCCTCTTTTATACCAACTTCATAAAGTTCGACTCAAAAGTGTTTGGAAAATAAAAAAAACATTCTGTCACTCTAGGTACAGAAAGGTAGACATTCATTTAAAACATTCTTGATGATGGCTAATAGAATAGTTGAAAACGCACGGACATATGAAACATTCTGATAGTCTTTACACTTTCCATGTCAAGAGAAGGAAAAATGAAAAGAAAAACTGAATAAAATCTTAATCACAATCCCTTGTCAATCGTCTTTAATGAAACTTATATATATATATATATATATATATATAAGTTTCATTAATGACTCTTCAGAAATGAATTGTGTTCTCTCGGTGACTGGCGGCTGTATACACTGCTTAAATGCAAGACGTTAAAATTTCCCGTCTCTGATGCCATGCGCCGATGGCTTAGGGAGTAGAGACTGCAACTGACACCAAATCGGTCGAGTTTCGATCACAGGCAGAAGCAAATGGATATGTCTAGCCACCCTGATGAGCTGTGATACAGCAAAACGGACTTGCATGTGTGTTGATGACTAATATATGTATATATTGTATGGAACACGTAGGTTTTTATAACCTACTGTTTATGCATTTATTTTTATAAAGAGTGCTAGATACAATGTAGAGCTTTATGTTGTAAGGATGAGGGGCAAACGTAGCTCCGAAACGCAAAAGTTTTTGTGTCATGATACTATGCTTTTATAAACCAGTGTAATAAACATTTCAATATATATATATATATATATATATATATATACACGCAGATTGCATGCATAAAACATTTCTTTTATTTTAACTGTGTATCTCAGGGACACCTGGTGAGATTCAATTTTGAATATTTACGCATATTTATTGAACAATCAAAACAATACAAATTGCTGTTATTTAATTATCTCAATGCACATGTCTGTGTGTGTGCGTGTTTGCATCCGTTTCATTATGTGTAAAAAAAATACTTACACAAATTCTTGCAAGTAAAAAACACAAGCATTCGTAAGCTTATGTACAGCCTGTCCTTGCAAACTGCACTGCGCACCGGTCGGGGCTGTATTTAAAGACTACGGAGTCATCATTGTTTGTTCACAGCTTCATATGTGATGAGTTGACAAAAGGCAGGAAGAGGCTGAATACTGCAGCACACATTTCGAACAAAAGACGAATTTCCCGCACAAACAAAGCCACCATATTCCAAGTCACACCTATTAAACGCCCGAGTAGAAACAAAATAAATTCGGTTTTTCTCCACAGCAAGCGGCGTGAGAGAGTATTGTTTGATCTCGCTCTGCGTTCTTCTGTTGATCAACATTGTTAGAGACGTTAATTTAATTAAAGCCCGGCAGCCATGTTGGCGGGTGGAGGTGTAGGCAATATGGCTGATGGCTCATCTTCAAAACAATATCTGTCATGGAAGCGGCAAAAAGGGGAAGAAAAGAAAAGAAAATAAGAAAGAGAAAAACAGAAAATAGATTTAGGAAATGGGTCTTGCAATAAGCTGAAAAGCTTAAAAATTTAAGAAATACCCAATATAAAATATTTTTAATGAAAAAGAGTGTAGGAGAGTCATGAAGTAATTTATAGTGAAAATGCCGGCAAAAGAAAAAAATCTGATTTGTTGATTGGTTCATGTTTTTCGAGTGTGGGCATAAAATATCAGAAAAAAATGTAAAACAAAAAATCTGAAGACGGAAGAAATTAAAAGCGGTGAAAAAGTTATGTGGCCAAAAACAGAGAAATATAAGTGAAGCAGCTTAATTGAAATTGACAAAAGACGCCCATGTTGCAGAAGAGAGATGACGTCATGGTTCCCATGAATCTTTGGAACAAATACGTTGCTTGTACCTCATCAAAAATATAAGTGTGTGTGCGTATGCATAGCTGCGTTTGTACGAATTATTTTATTCTAATTAAATTGTCTCTTCTTTAATGAGACTTTGTTATCCGTGGGCATCACAATCGTCGGCAATTTATAATGAGTCCATTACTTGTCACATTGAGTCTACGACGCGCAACAAGTTATAAAAATATATAGTGATGCATTTTTCTAAATATTCGAGAACTTACTGAGGGATATGATAATTTTACTTCCAAAATCAATCTCGTAAAGTTTCGTCATCACCAATATGACCAACATTTTTCTCTAGTCATAAATTCATCATGATCGCAGTTAATTGCTGATCTGTTCGTTGTTTATGGAACTTTATCAGCTTTTTTTTACTCTTAATGATTATTAAATGGATATATGATTCATGGACACTGTATATCCTGATTGTATGGACCCTATACTGACCGAATATTCACAGAATATATGGACCCTATATATCGTGACCCTAAATATAAAAATATATATATGTCGTGAATTGATGCTTTATTCTTCATTTATATATAATTGATTATTAGAATTATACAGAAATCGTAAATAAAAATAGAAAATGGTAATAGAATAACTTCCTCT